>JAOVVB010009545.1:0-16817 GCA_028570985.1 Heterobranchus longifilis | reverse complement strand
TACAGAACGTACTGTTTACATATTCCTACTGTATATTATTTATTATTTATATTTAGGAGTTATTCACACCTCCTGTCTTTGGAGCTTTCTTCTCACTTGTACATATTTTTTGCTTTTCTCGTTGTTTTTTTTTGGTTCTATTTTTGTTTTGTGTATATTCTGTTTGTGTTGTTCTTGTTATGCACCGTGATGTCAAGTCAAATTCCTTGTACGAGAAAACTACTTGGCAATAAATGATTCAGATTCAGATTCAGATTCTGATTCTGATCTGTAAATTTGTATGAAATAGGTACCAAGATGTAAGACAAATTACACAAACACTGCTGGTTTGTATACTGCATATAAACGTGATTTATTCCGTGTTCTTTTTACACTGATTCCGACACATTTTGTTCCACTTCAGTTCCAAAAGAGATACGGTTCGTTATCAGGGATGAAAGTGACAAATTGAAAGCAAGTAAGGGATGCAAAATCGTACATTTTGTAAACAAACCCAATAAAACTGTCATAAATCAACAACTGATGAGGAGAAAAACCAGCATGGCTGTAGGGTCATCTCCAAACCACAGCGGATTAAAGTAAATCTGCATTTATTAGACAGTATTTTCTCAGTTATAAAGGGCTACATTAGCTGCTACTAGCATAACGGTGGTCTGCAGTCATGTTGCATTGTGGGTGATGTAGGCACCAGGTTTTGACTGCAATAAAAAAAGATGATATTTCTGATTCTGCTGGGTCGATCTTTTTTTCCACAGTGTTACAGGGGTGAAATGCTAACGCTGCTGTGGTCGTGTGTACAGTGTGCTGAATAACCAGGTTTCTCTGTGTTCTTTAATAAAATTTCATTGCTAGTAGTCCTTACAGGCTCAGCGTTTCACGCTCTTCGTGCTGCTGTCGGGAATGATTTTGTATTCCTGTTGTTTTACAGATGTGTGGACCTCCGAGGCACACTGAGAATGAGTAATCCCTTTCTTGACCTTACACACTCCCCACTGTTTGAACAGCCCCACCTCACAGCCTCTGGTAAATGTTGGCATTAGCATTTTGGCATTTCCACAGTTTGTACTTTGTTTTTTATTTTGTGTGATTCGTGTTGAGCTTCAGCTGGAGTGTGCAGCCAGTGCTCTGTATTACTGCTGCGAGACATTTTTTCACAGTTTTATTCGAAGAAAAAATAATGAATTCAGAAAGACCGTGTCGTGAAAAGGAGGGCAGAAATCTTAGACATCAAGAACATTCAGTACATATTCTAACATGGCTGCCCTTTTAAGGGGGTCAAAAGCTCACTTTTCACTGATCTCATTACAGACAGTGGCATTTCATTAGCCAGGATCTATCATAAAGCACCATTATCTCTCCATCTGATGGAGTCTGCTCTTCACAGCCTCCCAGGCCTGCTATAAATGATGGTTAATCTAATCCTGGACCTCAGCGAGTCCCGAGTGAGGAGACGAGAGAGAAAAAGGAGGATAGAGGAAGAGTGAAGGCGAAGAGAGAGAACTTTAGAGATAAAACATTACAAAGTATGAGACAGCAGAGTTGGACTAATTCTTAGGGCTGGGTATCGTTCACAAAATCTTGATACCGTTACCAGTACCGATACCCTAAATACTGATATGATTTTTTCAACATCATTAACATTAACAAAAAGAAATTACACATGACGGTATAATTTTTCAGCTCCTCTACAAAGATGCAACGCACCATGTAGTCAAGCCTCTCAAAATACAACACACACACACACACACACACCCACACACACACACACACACACACACACACACACACGTGAGCCCTGTCTCTGTGCGTAATGTAGTGATTTCCTGTATACCTCCTTAGAATATATAAAAGAAGGAAAAGCATTCTACATGTATTTGAATGTAATAGAGCATCTTTGTTATCGATAACTGACCACCCATCAAACTGTTAATAAATAAATAAATAAATAATAATTAATAATATTCAGGAGGGCTAACGTTAGCCAGCTCTCTCGGGCGCTAATAATAATTTGCTATACCTCTGCTCTATAAATCTGGACCTTTATTACTTACCGGTACTCGTTACATTGTTTGTCAATGAACTAAGTTAGCATTTGCACTTTGTTAAGCTAACGTTAGCCAGCAATATCTCTGCTGAGTCGACAAACTGCAAGACATTGTAGCATGCGGTTAAGTCCTCGTATGATAGTCCTCTGATAGGCCATCACTGAGTCCGGCCACTTACAATCAGAGCCATTAATAAATGGATCTGTTTATAACTGCAGTCTGGTCAGCAGGACCTGGTCAGACCTGGCCTGTGTGCTCATGTATCATGATGGATATTTGATCTGGGACCAAACAGCTGCAGCTGCAGGACAGAGCCGTGATCCGTCTGAAGACCAATAACAAGGAAAACTAATGTGCATATTTAGATTAAAAAAACATCAGTTAACATCACATAACGTGTATTTTATTGTTATGTGGAAGCATTTTTCCATCAAAGGTGAAACACAGATATGACGGTTTATAGTGGGACTTGCCAGACCTGCCCCATTAACTTCAACAGAACTCACGATTCTTCCTTGTTTTATATTTTCCTTGTATACCTCCATGACGTGGAACCTTAAACAGCCAATCAGCAGCATTATTAGATCTTGGTACAAGCACGCTGCATGCTTATTGGCTCCCTGACCCGGATGAGATTTACTCCTTAGGTATTGAAATTTGGTATCGAAAGACAAAGCAATCATGGAAGCACACTTTCGATACATTTGCAAGCTTCAAATATTCAATATTTCTTAGCTTCCGTTTCTATTCTACATGGTCGATCCAGTCTTTGTCTTAATTATGTTATCCAGTGTGATACATGTGAGACTGGTGGCTTTATTCCCGTCCTCAAAGACTCGTTCATCCTAAACTAAAAAGGTATTAAATGTATTCAGGCACGGTGACGTCCTCTGCAGCCGTCTCTGGGGAGCTCTCCATGACGGTAATGTAGGTGGTGTGACCTCTCGACCCCTCTGTGTGTGGGAGGCATGTTAACAGTCAGCGACCAGCTGTAATTAACTCAATTACAGCGAACTGTGCCATGGCATTATGTTATAGGCTTTAATTAACAGCGGAAAAGTGACCCGGCCCTCCTAATTTATGGATCCTTGAAATAAGAGGAGGCTCCATGTATATCTGTATGTTTTCAGCACGCTGGCGTCATTACATGCTTTCTGATTGAGACTCACAGTTCAAGAACCTTAAAGATTAAAACAGAGACGCATGAATGCATCTGCTTTTCAGTGGAGACTTATTTTTGGGCTGATTTGTGTGAAATCCTGCCAAAGACGGCGTCGCTGCGTTGTGGTATAAATGCTGTCACAGACGGGCTGAAGTGGCTCCCAGCTGCCGCCTGTCAGCCGAGTGACAGCCGCCTGACAGCCGATCTATGAAAGCCTTTGAAGTGTAAAGCACCGGAGCTCTGATACGTTCAATTACGTTTAAATGTTTCTGTTGATACGGACACTGCCGAGTGTTACCAATTCAATATTGACCAAATTGGAAGAGAAAAAAGCTTTGAGTATTCAGATATTCAAGGTCCTTATGAGAAACTATAGGAACAGAAAACTCAGAGAATGCATATCGGTCCAGTATTGTCCTTTGAGGTAAAGCTGGATAATAGTGTTGCAGAATACTTCATCATAAAGGTAAAGATTACAGTATTGCAGTTAATTTGTGTGAGGATGGTGGAAGCAGAAAGCTCAACCGATTTTATATAATTTGGTGAGAAAAACTGTGAAAAATAAGCTAAAGAGTTGTAAGAAGTTTTTATTTCTTCTAAAGATTTACACATGAAGTATTTCTTATATGCATGGTAATGGTTGTATGTGCAGTTTAAACGTCATCCGTGTTTTCATCTGTGTATACCACTACAACCCATGTTGGTTTAGCGTGTTATCATGCTAACGTTTGCTGATCATCACAAAGCAACTGAGGCAAAGTTATTATGAGAAGCATGAATGTTATATTATACTTCACTTAAATTTGACAGGGTATTTTTTGCAGTGTATCAAATAGTTGGTGAGAGAAGTGGTGGATAATAAACAAAAGAATATTCCTTGTTTATCTTTTAAAAATGAACTCATGTGAAATTAATAACCAAAATATTAGCCTTTAAAAGCAACTGTCAAAAGTATGAGTGAGTGAGTATTTGTGTGTGTGCATGCATGTGTGAATGAGAGTAAAAGGTGGAGAGGAAAAAGCTCTGCTCTCTGTGCAGCTCTCTGCTTAATAGAATAGATAATGAGCACTTAATAGGATTTTCTGGGCAGTACGTGGAGACCCGTAGTTCCCATAATCCCAGGACCCAATAAGACTAAGTACAGTTAACCATCAACATGGCAGTTGTTTCACGATCTCCGTCCGCCCACTCGCCACCGCCAGCACCATGTCTTGTGTAATAGGAGACCTGGATATTAATCCCTCACTGATATTCTTCTCGAGTATCAGGAAGGGAACACAACGTGATTATAAGAGAGCGGAGTGAAAAAGCCCTGTTGAATCCCTTTTCACCGCTTTTTATAATCTCCTTTGTGTCTTTAAAGATTTCTTTTCATACCTTTTCCAGGTGACAGAGGAGATGATACTTGACTGGTATTTATGTGAGCAGAACACTTTTAGAGATGATGATGATAATAATAATAATAATAATGTGAGGCCTTCAGTAAAAAGGTTTCTCTTCCTGCATGTGATTGGTTTATAGTTAGTGGTTTATACTTTGCAGAGTTTTCTCTGGACAGAGTGCTCATTCATTTATGTTTGGGAGGCGTTCGTGCTCAACTCTCGGTCACTAAGTGGGGATATGTTGTTGTTTTATTATTTTCTCTCCTCTAGCTCCACTTGGGGATCAATGCTGAAGAACGATTGAAGATACCAGTATCGATATCGGGTCGGATACTGTGCTCATGTAGATGTACTTGTACTCGCACCGATACCCTTTAAGGCAACGTGACGAAATTTGAAGATAAAAGATGATGACAAAAGTAGAGCAGACTGGCTGGGTACTTGGCAGCAGTATAAGATTAAAAGTAGGGATAGACCGATTTTTCTCAAAACATTGCGACTTTTTGCTTGACAAATTAAAACTTTTTTCTGGAAACATTTTTCTCTCATTTGTCACTTTTCTGGAAACATTACGACTGATGCAGATCTACAAAAGGACCAAAAACAAGAAGATGCTGCTCGGTGGTCCTGTGCACTAATGTTTTTATTTATGTAAGTTTATATATTTCAGAAACAAAGACATGCTGCTATCTCCTGAATAAGTGTTAAATAAATGTTCATTTAAAATCACCAATTTTAAATTGTTGCAAAAAACAAAAACAAAAACAAACCAGGTCCAGGTTCTTGAGCTCAGTAAGTACAGAGCTGCCATCACCACTGATGCATCGTTTGTGAATACAAGTGACTGAACCTCAACTCCTCCTCCTTCATTCATTCTCAGTACTAATCACGTAGTAGGGCCACACAAACAAGCAATCTATCATTCACGCTGTTGTGATTACGTAATGACTCAGCATGACAGTTTTTAATTTGACTCACAACTTGGCCTCGTGTGGAGCAAAGAGAGGCTGCCAGACAAACACATACAATATATACAGATATATGATTAACTGAATGTCTGACTGCCACTAACACACATTTCTCATATTCATTTTTACATAATTGCTATGTTAATCATTCAATTGCCAATATATACAGGGGTTATTTAGGAAGAATTTGGAGAGCCAAATCTATTTTTGTTTCTTTTTTTGTTGTTTTTACACATCATAATGACAGTATTTTTAACTTGATGAAAAAAGACTCTATACAAGGTGTAATTACAGTTTATTTCCAAAGCTTTAACCACATTTCATGGTCTATTTGAGCAGCTGGAGTTACTCAGTTGGCATGGATATGGTTTATTTGTCTTCACTTTAGTTATTATATCATGTTATTATATGTTACGACAGCCAACTTCAAACTTGGAATTACAAGACTGTCAGGATTTAGGGCATTTGTCCAAAACCAGCAGGCACAATTATTGTTAACTTTGTTTTCTAACCCCAAAAGATTTCAATTCTTCAAGCTTGAGTGGAAGAGCACACAGGTTAAAAAGGACAGATCCCAGATTGTTGAACGGGAAGGAAACAGAGCTGTTTATTTAACCTGTGTCACTGGAACGTATGTATCACTGTAGATTACATTTGTTTAGCAAATATTAGACGAGTTTGGCTTTTCTGGTTGCAGATAATGGCTGAAGTTAGCAGTTGACCAGAAGTTAAAATATCCGTTCCTGCAGAAGTGACACTGAGCTCCAGAGTATGATATCATGTGACTTATATTGTGAATTTAAAGAGGACTTTAAGTTTGAAAAGTACACTTTTTGGAAACAGGAGGTATGTCCAAGCTGTTTCTAACAACAGAATAACTAAAATAAGTTCTGGAAGGGAACAACAATGTTGTATTTTTTATAGATAAAACAATTGTTTGTGCCGCCCAGCAGTCACAGCGCTCGCTGTGGAAGAAGAACCGCCATCTTTGGTCAGTGGTTTTATTGAAAAGTTGAAGACTTTTTCAGAAAAAAGATGAAACATGTTTATTAGCAACTAGCAATTAGCTTTGCTGATCAGAGGGAGGGAGTTTTTTTTTTGGGGGGGGGGGCTTCACAGGGGGTCGGGAGGCCTTCTTGATTTTAAGAGGTGTAAGAAAACTTGAGCCCATAGCTCAGCATTTCATTCATTTTTGTGAAGAAAAAATATTTTTAAAGTTTGGATTATTAGAAGATATAAACTGCTAAAAAAAAACCTCACATGATAAGGGCACTGTTAAGTATGTATGATTGTTAAAAAATAAATAAATAAATAAACATAATACAGAGAATTGTATTAAAAATTCTTTAATCTGTGATGTAATATTCACAGAAAATAATCTGCTCAAAATTCAACCCAATCGCTCATTTAACACAAAGTTATTGCGTTCATTATTTGGGTTAATTGTACAGTTTATCAGTTGTTCTGTACTGTTATTGTTATGCATTGAATATAACATGAAATATCCATTAAATATGTTACTAAAGCTGGAGTTATATGCTGTTTAACCACATGTGCGTAGATAATGATTCATGAACGGACAAAACAGACGCAGGATATGCAAGACAGCACCATATGTTCGCGTGCACGTAGTTAGAAACAAGAATATCTCCGGCTTTAGTCAGGGGTCGTCAGTTTACTCAAAAGGGGTGTTTTAAGGAAAAAGGTTGGGAACCTCTGGCCTAGGACTCCAAAAATGCTTGGGCCGGCCCTGGACTTGCTTACAGGTGTAGCCGGCCACTGACAGTCTGCTATTTCTCCCACGAGCCTTCCATGAGATCATTAATAATACACAGAAGTGTGCCTCCGCGCACTGATCTGCAGCTTTGCAGCATGCAGTCACATCTCTCCTCTTCATCATAATGCGCGTGCCTGCTCTTTAGTTTAGCGACAACTTCCCTCGTGCCGTTGATGTAGCAGGAGACATGCAGGCAGCAGACTCTCTGCTCGCCCTGCAGCTCGGATCTGAGCGGCGGAGCAACATCCCACACACACAGCCAGGATACTGCAGGACGCACGCGCGACTCCCGCTGCGGAGGATGATGCTGCTCCTCCAACTTTGAGCGGATCTAACTGGGACGAATCCACCGACGGTACCACTGCAATACACCGACTGTTCGTCTGGGACCAAAGCTGCAGGCATCCTGGATCTTTTTGGCGTGAGTACACCAGGGATACAGATCGTTCATAATTTTGCCGCATCGCCGACGCACAAGATTTAGTGTCTCTGAAAAACCTGCAGATTAGAAAGAGTCCGACCTATCACCGCTGTGAGGACATGTCAGGGTGTTTTTTGTTTTTTTCATCTTCCTAACCTGTCAAACAGCAGGTCTGTCATGCGGCCTGATTTCAGGTGTGGCGATGCAGTGCAGCTTAAATCCTGAATGGATGCGATTTAGAGTTTTCTGGGAAGGATCCACACTTGACAGCTTTATCTGTAATGATCAACAGATCCAGTCCTAATGAAGTCCATCAGATGTTCACAGTTTGGAGGAGGGGAGACAGAGAGAGACAGAGAGAGAGAGGAGAGCCTCGATCAGCTGTCAGTGTGATTCAGCCACTGCCACAGTCTATTCATACCAGCACACACACCACTTAACTTTCTTCTCTTTCCAAGTCCTGAGAGTTTCAGGAGCATACTCTCTACAGCTCCTCAGGGTTGCCTGGTAACTCTGGATCACCCCGATGCTTTCAGCATGTTGGGCGAAGGCCATACGAGAAGGCAGTGCCAGTCTGAATAGTAATGCTTAGAGACTGGAGGAGTTGTCATTAGAGATGTTTATTAGGTGTATTAACTGTCCCAGAAGTCAAAGCAGCAGATGATTTCAGGTGCATGCATGGGCGGATTATGAGACATTAATGGGCCCCTGGTTCACAGACACGCCAAAGGCCCCGCCGCCTCTCAGGAGCAAGACAGACTTTATAATTGTTTAGCCTTTTTTTGTTGTTTTGTGTCCTTTTGTAGTCATTTTGTGTCACTTTGTAGTAGTTTTTGTCTTTTTATAGTCATTTCTGCATCTCTTTGCAGTTGTTTTGTGTCTATTTGAATTAATTTTTAGTCTCTTTGTAGTTGCTTTGTGTCTATTTGAAGTAATTTTGCATCACTTTGTAGTTGTTTTGTGTCTCTGTAGTTTTGTGTCTCTTTGTAGTCGTTTTGTGTTTCTTTGTAGTTGTTTTGTGTGTCTTTGTGCTTGTTTTGCCCCTTTAGAGTCTCTTGATTTCTATTTGCAGCTGTTTGCATCTCTTCGTACTTGTTTTGGTCTCTGTAGTCTTTTTGTGTCTCTTTGTAGTTGTTTTATGTTTCTTTGTGGTTATTTTGCATCTCTTCCTGGTTGGTACAGGTGTCTCTGAGGGACACTTGGGGCCCCGGGGCTTGTAGGCTCGTTCAGTGATCCATCCATGACTCCTGAAGAGATCAGTGCTCTGCAGCAGCGATGATCCACAGATTATCTTAAACATAAAAGAGGCTCACACTTTGCTGCCTGACTGACTAAAGGATTCTGTTTTTTTTTTAGGTTTTATTGAGGCCGTTATGCATATGTGATAACTTTCAGTGGTGCCTCGAGGCAATCTTGAGACCTCTCCTACTCTGCTGTGCGTAAGAGCTATTTCTGAAGCTATGCATTTTTAACATGGCTCTCTTACTGTAGCTCTAGCCTTTCATACAACACAGTCTGCATTTTCCTGAAATATTCATACAATGTATGTTATTGTATGAAAGACTGAATCCTAGAAGCCGAGCTGAAACACCACAGATAGTGGCTGAATGCCATGTGTCCATTAAGCTCAGTCAATGAACGGCCACAGTGTAATGTGTTACTGCTCTACTTTCAGAGGCAAACACTGTTATTAATTTGTCTGTGACAGTAGTTCCAACCTTTTTCCTTCAGGGACACTTTTTCTATCATTGAGTAAACTGACGACCCCTGACTAAAGCGGAGATATTCTTGTTTTTAACATTTTTGTACGCTGCTTCGGGTATCCTGCGTCTGTTTTGTCCGTTCATGAATCAATACCTACGCAAACTGGAGGTTAAACAGCAAGTATTTCTCCAGCTTTAGTAATATATTTTATGAATATTTCATATTATATTCAATGCATAACAATAACGGTACAGAACAACTGATAAACTGTACAATTAACTCAAATAGTGAACACAATAACTGCAGGAAGTTTGTGTAAAACAAGCGATTTGGTTGAATTTTAAGAAGATTATTTCCTGTGAATATTGCATCACAGATGAGTTTTATTTTTTTGAATTTTTAAATACAATTCTCTATATTATGTTTTGTTTATTTATACTTAATAGTGCCCTTATCCTGTGAGTTTGTTTGCAGTGTATATCTTCTAATAATCCAAACTTTAAAAATAGCAATCTCATTTAGTTTTCTTAACAAAAATTAATGAAATGCTGAGATATGGGCCAACTCTATATGATTTTAACAAGTTTTCTTACACCCCTTAAAATCAAGAAAGCCTCACGACCCCCTGTGAAGCTTTGGCGACCCCTAGTGGGGGTCGGGACCCCCAGATTGGGAACCACTGGTCTCTGACATATTGATTTATGGCATGATAAGCTGAATGGCAAAACACGTGTTTTCCTGAAAAGAAACCTCCCACACGGGTGAAGTAATAACGTGTCGTGCAGATATTCAATGTCACCTCTGTTTTGCCTTTTGCCAGACTGACACAATGCAGTAAACGTGCTCTGAAATCAAATAACAATATAAGAAATAAATAGTGTTGCAGTACTGCAACAAACAACAAACAGTATAGCCCAAAATAGCATTTAGCTAAAACTGTATCTGATGCACTGTAGACATTACTCCTGGGACTCCCGTCCAATCAGAGAGTCTGTGGCGGTGCATCCTAAATGCTGCTGGATGGTGACTCAGCTGAAAAGGAAGCTGGCAGCGTGGTGACGTTGTACAGTGCATCAGCAGCACCTGCCCTGCTCCTCCCTGCAGCTCTCTGTGTAAGTCAGGCCTGTGGGATTTTACTGAAAAATGCTCCGTCTGAGCACCGGGCTGCGACACGGAGCTTTCGTCCTGGTTACTGCACATTAGGTCTAAATATAGATGCTGGCCCTTCATAACTCAGCAGGTGATTTGTTCATTTTTAACAGGCGGGGTTTTGTTTCTGTATCTTTTCATATCACCTCTCAGCTATACAGTCGAGATCAGTGGAGCCCAACCTTTTTTCCTTAAGGGAGCCCTTTTCTATCACTGAGTAAACTGACGACCCCTGACTAAAGGGGGAGAAATACTTGTTTTCAGCTATTTGTATGACGTCGCCTCGTGTATCCTGCCTCCGTTTTGTCCGTTCAAATTAACATGACGCGATATCTACGCGAACCGGTGGTTAAACAGCAAATATATCTCCAGCTTCAGGAACATATTTTATGGATATTTCATATTATATTCAATGCGTAACACTAACGGAACAACTGATAAACTGAACAATTAACACAAAACTGCAGGAAGTTTGTGTTAAACGAACCATTTGGTTGAATTTTGAGTAGATTATTTCCTGTGAATATTACATCACAGATGAGTTTTCCTGTTATTTTTTTGGAACTTTTAATACAATTCTCTGTATTATGTTGAGTCTGTTTTTTAGTCTGGGTTGCTGTGTAAGCAGTGCTGGTATGAAGCCTTATAGACCCCGGTGGTTCTCAAAGTCCCGTCGCTGCAGCTGAAGAAATACAAACAGGCCGGGGAGTTTTTTTCTCTATCAGGAGTGAAAGTGCACTGAATCCAGACCTTCCTCCAGCAGCGCTGTGGAGGTAAGTCTGGCTACGCGAGACAAGATGTAACATATCTACAAACGGAAGCTGATTTACAGGTTAACTTAAAATAATGACGTGGAGTTTCACACATTTAACAATTACGTTGGCTATCTATGAATTAAGAGTGTATTACTTTTCGTAGGAATTACTACGAACACTGAATGAGAAAGGCCTGCTAGAAGTAAGATAAAATATTCCAATCTTTGACACCAAGTGCACAATTATTATTTAAATGAAAGGCTGAAACACCAAGAATGTCTGGAGGAAAAATAGTAGTGGTCCGATATTTAGAGAGCAGGGCGGCCGATGGCCGATTTATAATGCAGATTCTGTTTTTTAGGTTGTTTTTTTTTTTGCATCTGATAGCCTACATCAATTTAAAATGGCTGAACTTAAATGCACATGTATTTAACACTTTGTTTCTGAAATATATAAATGGACATGAATAAAAACGTTAGTGCACAGGACCACCAAGCAGCATCTCCTTGTTTTTGGTCCTTTTGTAGATCTGCATCAGTCGTAATGTTGCAAGAAAAGTGAAAAATGTTTACAGAAAAAAGTTGCAATGTTTGGAGAAAAAAGTCGGAATTTTTCCAGAAAATAAGTAGGAATGTTTCGAGAAAAAAAGTTGTAATGTTTCAAGTAAAAAGTTGTAATGTTTCAAGAAGAAAAAGACAGAATGCTTTGAGAAAAAAATACTGCACTTTAATTGGCCTTGTGATTTGAGATAATCGGCCGATGCCGATTATTTCAAAATGTCATTAATCGGCCCGATTAATCTGCCGACTGATTAATCGCTCTATCCCTACTGACGATACATTTGTGGCTTGTTACAGGTGGCAGAATGCGTTACCGTACCAGCAACTCCAACAACCCGAACCACATGTACCAGGGGCAGTGCGATCGCCGCATGC
The DNA here is from genome assembly GCA_028570985.1 of Heterobranchus longifilis. NCBI lineage: Eukaryota > Metazoa > Chordata > Actinopteri > Siluriformes > Clariidae > Heterobranchus > Heterobranchus longifilis. The sequence continues at coordinate 4,519 of JAOVVB010009545.1, read as the reverse complement.
AAGCCGGCGGCGGAACCCGCAGCGGCTTCGGTCGCGACGGCCGCAACAACAACAACAACAACGGCCGCGATGGAGAGCGCTCCTCGTCCTCGTCGTCTTCCTCCTTCAGGGACAGAAGCCGGGATCACAGGAACAGCTTCGGCTCGGGCTCAGATCAGTACCAGAGTTACAGCGGGGGCTACAACTCCCGCAGCGGAGGCCAGGCCGCGGGGGGTCAGGATCAGTCCAGCCAGCTGCAGGGTCAGTTTGGCCAGCCTCCTCCTCCTCCTCCTCCTCCTCCTGCTCCTCCTTCATCATCAGGGGGGCCGCAGCCTCTGATGGCTCAGCAGTTTGCTCCACCGCAGCCAGCGCTCATGGGCTTCATGGGGCAACCACCTTACCCTTTTGCTTCTCCACCCCCTCCTCCCCCGGGCCCTCCGCCTCCCCGGAAGTAGAATTATGAGCGAGGAGCACTGAGTTAATTTGCTTTACTTAGTGTTTTCACAGTGTTGCTTTTACTCCCCAACTCTTGTCATCTCCAAGAGGCGGGGGTTTGAAAAGGCATATATTTACGGAGGTAAGGGCTTATATTTTCTATTTGTTTCGTACTTTTTAATAATACTATAACCTAGAACTTTTACCCTTCATGATTTCAACCTTGATACAGTTTCTCTCAACCACGTGCCACGGAGGAGAAGTTTCTTGTGTTTTCATTTCCAACAGTACAGCAGTGGATGTCAGCAGTTTGATGTCCCTCTCTAGTTTAACCCTCATCCTACTGACTGCGGTACACGCAAACCACTGAGGTATACTTTTTATCATATCCCAGAAGTTTTTCTATCATTCCAATTTTTCATGACTTTGTCAATCAATTTGTTCCCAATGACTTCATATCACTGGCTGACTGTCAGTCATTTTGAAGGAGACAGACACAGGCATACAAATCTACATTTTAGTCTCATTTGTATCTATATTTATCTACTTTTGTATTGAAAGACAAAATTAGAAAGTGTTGAAGTTTAAATGACTGCGTGTTTATTTCAATTCATATATATTTGCGTCAAAATGACCCCGGTTTGGTTTCACCATATAAATATGACAAATAATGTTTTCTTGAAATTACTGAACACTAAATGATACCAGAATCAAAGGATGGTAAATAAGCTTTATAGTAGTAATGTGGATTCTACCAAAGATAACAGATATTTCTAGATACGGCACTGCCAATTAATCACATAACTAATAATGTTTTGAGAAGAAATAAGTTAACACTTTGCCGTGATGGTTTTTTTCTTACAGTAGTTTATTCTTCAGTCCTTGTGTGTTAAATATGTTGGTAGGACGAGGGTTTCGCTGTCTATCAGCTGGATGAGGATTTGTTTCGAATGAAAACTAGTTTACACTGAGGCCTCAGTGGTACGTGGTTGAAAGTGCTGCTCTATGAGAAAAATGATTTCTCATATATACCGTCCCATTCCAGAGTCATGTCTCGCTCTAGCTTTATTAAAGTTCAAAATCTTTGACTTATTTTGTTTGAGGTTTTGACGAGTAGGCCTGTCACGATAACTACTTTTGTCGGACGATATATATTGTCCCAGAAATATATCACGATAAACAATATTATTGTCATTTTAAGACCATTTTATGCCTCTGATATAATGATAATGTAATAGTATAATAATGCAAGTACATCCTTTCAAAGAGCAATGGACTTTTCATTCTTCAGAATAAGCTTAATAAAAAATATTAAAATATCCTAAATAAATAAAACATAAAATTAAACCACACAACCAAAACATAAAACAGACACTCGGGCTCTGTTTACAAAAATGACATTTAAATACATATTAAACCTCGATCATTTTTGCTGACCTCGATGACGTAATTATTGTGACAGGCCTATTGACGAGCAATATATTCTAATTATTGCATTGAATTTAGGTTTGTGTTATTCTAAACACTAAAGCAATGCAACCGAGTTGTGAATCTTCTTGCGTAGTTTTGTTACCATGCAACAACCACTATTTTAGTTTTCTTTAGTGTCGTAGGTTTATATGCATTTTCTCTCCTTACTTTTTCCTGTCCTGTAGCAAGTCAAGACAGATGTGTTTCTATTTACTTGTAACTGTTTAACTCACATATTGTTTCAATAAGCAGGTGAGCTAATGTAGACTTATTTTCATGTGAACTGTTGACTAAATTGGTTGCTTGTTTCCTTTTTCATTCATTGTTTTTTTTCTTAATAAATAAACGAGTCAAAGCAGTATTTTCTACTTTGCAAATTATTGATCAAACTATACATCAGGTGAATTCCCCATACAAATGACTTTATTTGCCTTAAATTCATACTACATTCTCAGTTTGTACCCAGCAGTATGTACATGTTTGTTGCTTTTATTGGTAAATATACATCATGGCATGAAGCTTTTATTTACATTAGGAGCACAAATGGACGGGAATACATACATAAGTAGAGGCCTCGTCACAACACTTTTTGTTGTCTAACAATCTTAAAAATCAGGATCCAGTTTAGTTGATTGGCACTGGGACTTAAGTTGCATGTTTTCAGTTGTTTTTCTTCTCGCCAGTCAAAGTGTCCAAGTTAATGTGGGAGGTCCTGTCTGATTCATTTAAAAGCAGCTTTGCATGCACAGTGTGTGATCATGTTCCTGACAAACTGAAGCACAGATGTTTGTTTTTTTTAAAGAGCCCCTCCGGTGAAAATCAAGTTTTTAACCATGTATATGATGTTTTTTTTATTTGCTACAAGACATGTCATGAGTGAAATGAGAATTTCTGCCTTCAAACTGCAGTGTGACAACAGTCTCAAAAATCTGGATTCAGACAGACAGGTTTTATGACATCATATGTCGTGGATCCAGAATATCTTAATGAGGGAAAAGAGTAGATGTGCTTCCAGCTCCTTTTCTTTTTCTTTTTTTTTTTACTTTTTTGGGGTAAAATCATGTTACTTAAAATATTAATCATAGCAGAGTATTTTTTTTTTTTTTTCAGATTTTTTCCCCCCGTTTTCTCCCCAGTTGTACTTGGCCAGCTCCTCCTGCTAAGCTGTCCCGGTCGTTGCTCCACTCTCTGCTGCTCTGGGGAGAGTTGTAGACGAGCACATGCTTCCCCTTGTGTTGGTAGGCAGAGAATTAGTCCGGCTGGATACGTAAGCAGTGTCAGTATGAAGCCTTATACTTCTGCCGGGATGAGACCCCCGGCTGGAGGAAGTCCCTCCTTCCTTCTATGTGGTTCTCAAAGTCCCTTCGCTGCAGTCGGGCGTAGCGCCGCCCGAGACGATTGTGATTTAAAGAAATATAAACAGAGCAGGGAGTTGTTTCCACTATACCAGAGTGAAAGACATTCAATCCAGACCTCCCCCCAAGTGCAGACACAGTGCTGTGGGCACAGGTCTGGCTACGCAAGACTAGCAGGGAATCTACTGCTGCACTACCCAGATGCCGGACGTATTTTTGTATCTGTAGTAGGTTTTGTAAAGGCGAAGCTTACGACATTGTAGCGTGCCCCTAAATGCACCTCAATGAATACTACACCCAAACGTGAACTAGCATGTGCCTCATGTTTCAGCCAGTGTTCCTGGTCGTGGGAACGGTGCGACAGCGGGTTCTGTAACTCATGTTCCACCAGTGCAGACAGAGATGACCGATCACAGATGATTTGCTGAATTAATACTATCGTCTCTGTCACCATCAGAGATTGTGCCACTGTACATCAGAGGGAGGATGATACTTTGGAGGAGATGGACGCTGATTGCTAAACTTGTAGTTCTTGTGGCAATGACAAAAGGCAAATGTGCATCCGTATGGACAAGATAAATCTGATCTGAATCTGGAGATGTAATTATTACAGCCCCCTCAATGCATAGTTTACAATAAATGGTGCGGGGAGCGCGAATCATTATTTACAATGTGCTTGAGCCATGAAGGACTGAACGGTGGTTACTGAGGCTACTGTTTGTCTCATTATTGCTGTTTTTATAGACTAGTCTTGGTGTGGCTGTATCTAAATAAATAAATAAAAGCAAATCTCTATGGAAACAGCTGATTTCAGGATCACGGTGCCATGAGGCCCCTGGGCACATGTCTCCTGGAGGGCCCCCCCCCCCAGGTCAATATAGGGGCCCAGGTGTTACGCTAGATGTATACACCGAGGGGCCTGGGGTCATCTCACAATGTAAGCACTGCGGGGCCCTAGTGGTTAGCACATGCTTTAAATGCGGAGGGGCCCAGGGACCCTCGTGGTCAGATCACGCTTTAAGCCCCAGAGGCCCTAGTGGTCAGCTCACTCTTAAAACGCCAAGGGGCCTGGGGGCCCTCACACTGTAAGTGCTGAGGGGCCCTAGTGGTGAGCTCACATTTTAAACACCAAGTGCCCTAGGGGCCCTCACACTGTAAGCACTGTGGGGCTCTAGTGCACAACTTACATTCTAAACACCAAGGGCCCGAGTGCCCTCACATTGTCTTTGGGGGGGGGGGGGGGGCGCCTTGGGGTTACCTAACGCTATAAGCACCCAGGG
>JAOVVB010009535.1:0-16817 GCA_028570985.1 Heterobranchus longifilis | reverse complement strand
AAAACGTTCCTATTTCAGCTTCTTGAATAATTTTGTAATCACACCTCTACATATATAGTTTGCATTTTTCCTAATTTAATAAATAATCTGAATTGTGGATTTTGCCGATAACATCTAAAATGGAAGTCAATGGATGAATGAACCTGTGTCTCCGACTGCTCCCTGGCCTCCCTTATGGACCTGAAATGACAAATATACAGTCTGGCTAATCGTCAGAGGAGTGCACTTGCTATTACACACTGCACAGCCCCACAGGGACGGTCGAAGAGAAAAGAATGGATAATTTGCTGATCTGGACATATTCTTTCTCTCCCTCTCTCCTGCTGTGGATGTGTGTGTGTGTGTGTGTGTGTGTGTGTGTGTGTGTGTGTGTGTGTGTGTGTGCATAGGCAGGGATGTGAGTGCACATGTGCAGCCGAGGGAAGAGAGAGAAAGAGAATAAATGACTGTAATAAATGAAGATGAACATTCCAGGGCCTCTGCTCTCTTCCTGTGTTTTTCTCAATTTTTCTCTCCCCCACTGCCAAATATGTATTGATTTCCATGCATATTTATAATCTGCCCTGAACCAGTGGGTCTCCAGTGTTTTCAGAGGTGATAGGCCTGCTCCATGGACCAGAATCAACAATATTGAACACACACAGAATCTCCAATCCCTCCTCTAAGCTCTGATGATGTAAAGCATTCATTTCCAACTCTAGTGCAACGGGCATTGTGTACCTTGGGTGTGGTGGAAGGTTGGTTTAGGGTTTTATGTTGCGGTCAAACATTATTTATTCAGTTTTCTCTTTTCAGTTTTATTCTCTAAATCAAACTTAATATGGATTTCTGTACTCCATTGTGCTGTAGTTTGTGCATTGTACAGTCTGCATTAGCATACAGTTTATTGGGTTATCTTGTGTCATTGCCTTTTCCACTCTCCATTTTCCATTCTTTCTGCATGACATTAGATGTGATGATGTGTCTTCATACTTGTGTTACTTAAGTCTTCAAGCTGGTTTATGGCAATTTGATAATACAGCATCCCCCAAAGACACCCACCATGATTAACTCTCCACTAATTCTGTGATTAATTGTAATTTTACACGATTATGTTCTACTTTTCTACTCTACCTTAACACTTAACACCATTCATTTCTCTTCCACCTGACATTGAGAGCAGCTATGACTTCATCGTTTATTCCCTATCAATAGACTCTTTGAGCATAGAGCTCTCAAAGGGGAGGCGCGGGATAAAGACAAGAGACAGGTCTCCTAAGTGGCTCTTCATCTGCCTGCTGTCAGGCTTGACCTTGCTCTGATGGCTTTGTGTATGTGTGGGTGCATTTTTCTTTTGCGTATTTTGTGTGTAATGAAAATGTGTTTGGGGGCTTGTGTGTGCTAACGTGAGCACAATACTCTTTGTATGTTTACAACTCTATGTGAGCATGGATTGTGTAAGTGCTTATAAGCATATGTAGGTCTATTTGGGATCAATATGTGTAGTGTCTATGAAGTAGTAACCCTTCAGAGAGCATGTTCCTCACCTTTCTCTCTCTCTCTCTCTCTCTCTCTCTCTCTCTCTCTGTTATTTTCTGGGTTGCGTTCTCTTACCCAATCAAGATATTCTTATGAACATGTTCGTATGGTATCTTGTAAAAACGTATCCTCAACAGTCCGTATGATATCATACAAAATATGACCGGCGTTCTATTTAATGTTGGGAAACAGTCGCACAATCGCTGTTTTAAACACACGACGGTCACTGTTGACATTGGTTGACACGTGGTTTTGTTTGACCCATTCACTACCCCTCCCACCCGCCATAAATGGTCTTTATACTGCGTCGCCTGTCACTTCCTCCCATCATAATTACTACGCCCACTAGAGGGCGCCACCTAGCAATAAAATGTAAATATGGGACGGAATAAGTTGCGTCTCCTGGCTCACAATTACGTGGCGAGTTAGAGTGCATTACTTTTCGACTTTTTGACTCTAGGTTTTTCAGATACTGGCCTCATCACTTAATGTACTGCATGTGTGAGGTACACTGGTGTTAAGTAATCAGTGAGCACTGCACACATTAAGACCATATTGTACAGGCAAACACAAATCAACTGGCAGCCACAAATATGAACTACGGAGCACATACACACGCAAGCAGACTTATAGCCACATTATGAATACAATACACACAAACATGCATGTCATCAACATGAAAAATAAGTAAAAACACATCAATTCAAACATCCAAGACAGCCATGCAGCATCATGCACAGCCACAGACACATGTACAGAACCAAGATGTATTTTTTCGGTGTCCACTCTTCCATAGAGTGATTAAATGCTAGGTGGAGCACGAAGCACTCGTGGTTAGAGGGGAGATTTCCCCTGATGCCTCATCCCCTCACTCAGTGGATGAAAAATAGAGACAAGTGACAGAAGGTTACATCAACCAAATGCTATGTTACATGTAGTCAGCCCACCACCTACGCACCACCTACGCACCACCTTTTACATAGGATGGCTACATTGTACTTGTTCTATGACAAAGCACACAAAACACAAGTCAGTCGATCAGTTTAAAAGGGACTTGGAATAAAACACAGTTTTACCTTCAAATTACTTTTATCAAAATGCTCAAATGTCAGAGAAGCCATGCTACAAGCAAGAGAAAGCAAGCTATTTTTGAGCACTAGTCAAACTAATTGCTGTCCTTCTGCACCCATCCCTGTAACAGTGTTTTATAGAAAGTGGAAAAAAGTCAGCTCTAAAATTAATTTATGTTTTAACTTCATATAGTTAATTTTCCCTATGCTCTGTTATAGATGAAGCCATCTAAAGTGTCCCCTCCAAGTTGGCTGCCAGCCTATTTCCCAGCCAATTCCCAGCCACCCCCCCCTGACAGGGTGTGGCTAGATTCCACTGTACACACGCCCATTCATCCATTTGCAGGGTGTTACCATGATATGGCTCTTCCTTCACAAAATCATTTAATCCTAGCCACTGACCAGGCAAGGTCCTGGCACGCACCTGCCTCGGGCCCAGCACTGAGGCATGGGGAATTCTAGGTGGCATTATGTTGGGTCAGGGTCAAAGTAAGCATCCCTACTCCCTCTTGCTCAACTGCAAAGTAGTTGTAGGATGGGACTGGCTCTAGAAAGGAGAAGCAGCATCAACAAAACAAGCATTGGCAGCAGAGGGCACAAGATCCGGTCTAACTGGTAACTAAGGATGGCTGTAATGACTTAATGGATTTGTAATGACTTAATGTCCTTGGTGGACATTGTGCATGCAAGTTGCAATGGTGGTGATTTCTGAGAGGTTGTAGATGTTAATGGTATTGTCGGGATTTACTATATACCACATGTCTATGAGAGTGTTCATCTATGTCTATTTTTAACATAGTAAATTTATAGTTGGTCCTGAAAAAAACATGCAAGACAAGGTGTTGTGAAAGTCGTGCTTGTTCAGAATACCTCTCTTGATTTGACAGCAAGTTACATTAAACTAGAATATTGAACTGTATATTGAACTTATTTGATTAAGAAGAGATCAGTATTGGATATGTAAAGCCAGTTTCTTTTCTGATCATTGTGTTATTGTAATCTATTGGTTCCTGGCACACCACGAATCAAAAATGATCCACTGCCCTTCATTAAAACACAAAAACCTCTAATATATATATAACACAAGTAGAGACACTTTGGCTGTTTTGCATATTTCAGCAGCAGCTTGCAGGTGTAGGACACCTCTAATGGCTGCAGCTGGTTGAAAACTGTATTTGTATTTGAAGTATTTTGTTCATGCTGGGGATGAAAAGAGGATATCATGGATATCAGACAAGCAGCAAAGCTACAGTACAAACCAGGGTATATTATCTTACTGTAATGATTACAGTTCTGTTGTCAATCTAAATGGCTTGACAAATGTTATTGTACACCTATTTAATTATACATAATAATTGCAATACGTGAATTCATAAAGAAGTTATGTTGTCAGAAGATATTAGTTGTGGGTATGTTAGGAGTGTAAGTGAAGCATGATGGCATGATAACTGTTTGCTGCTGTGGTTGCTGTTGAGAGTTGACAGTGAATATTCGTCCTGGGGCACCAGAATGACAGAAACCGTTTGCAATTCACCGTCTTCCGAAAACATGGTATGACACACTTTTGCACTTGCTTTTGTTCTTGCAGACCAACCTGTCTTCTAACTTTTTAGAAGCAGAGGCTGCATGGATGTGGGGCTGTCAGCCCATCTCTTTTACCCCCCGTCGACTGGATGATTTATTTGGCCCCAATGAAGCCTTGATGTATGCTGGAGAAAGGTTTCCACAGCAAGTTGTTATATCCAAGAAATACACCTCTGCAGGCAAAATGTGTGTGTGTGTGTGTGTGTGCATGTGCGTGTGCGTGTAATGGGGGTGGGCTACTACCGACCCCCCTCTGACAGTGGCCCAGTGATGGAGCGTCCATGTTGGAAGTATTGCTGCCGGTGAAACTGATGGATGACATGTCATATCTGATGGTAGAAATACCCAGAGAATAGGTCTGACATATGGATGTGCTACAGTAATACAGTGGCAGCACGAGGCACTGAGAGGGAGTGACAGACAAAAGAGATGGGGAGCTGTGGGTGAAGTAAAGACGACAAGAAAGATAAAAAATCTAAACAATAAGTAAACATTGGTGGTCGGTTGAGATGAGAACAAAATTACAAAAATGGTAACGCAAGTAGGCTATTGTGTAAAAAGAAATTTCCACCTTAGAAATCATTGTGGGGTCAGGTCTGCTGAGGTGATTGAGTGGATTAAGTTATATTAGCCTGCTTCTTCTCACCTGGTAAAACTTCAAATAGTTTCTATTTGTCATCTTATTTACAGCAGTGTCGTCCTTCAGTATTCTCAGAATGCCACAGGATGGCGACTGTAAAACACTGCCCCTCTCAACTTTCTGATACTTTGTATCACATAATCGATCATCTTACATTCCAGTCGCTATTTCGCTCACTCCTTTAGGCTGTGGCTGACAGTAGGCCTATACATTACACATTTGTTCATGAAAATCTTGACATTGATTTGGGGAAAAAGATAGGTCTGGATAGTTGGCTAGTCTTGTTGTTAAACATACTGTCAAATTATATTTTATACCATTTGTCAACTGTATACGCAACGCTATTGACTTTGAATCTTGCTTGCAAAATGTTTTCTGGCTCATAGCTGAGCCAAAGGGTTTTATGACAGGGTGCTTACAGCTTAAGGCAAGTTAGATTTGAAATGTTTAAGACTTGTTTAATGCCACTGGACCTCTAGACAAACACACATGAGGGTAGATTTGTGGGAGAGGAAAAAAACACAATTTGGCTTTTAAAAAGTCATGTTTATTTTGCAAGTGCAGTAGATAGTGATTCAAAATTATGAAAATAGTAAAAGAAACATGACAACACACAATGACTTGCAGCTATAAGACAGCTATTTCAGGAAGTGAATCCATTACTGAAGGGCCCCTGTAAGCTCAACTGATTTCACTATTTACATTGAATTTATGAAAGGTAAACGTGTCATTTTTTTACAAATAGGTACAATAAACCATAACCACAATATAGGCTTTGTCGCCCAGGGAGAAAGTTTCCAGACTCTTAAAAATTGCAAATTATGTTGACTTGTTGAGTTCGGGGAAACTTTGTGAAACTCTTAATTATTTGGTAGTTAGATTTATTTGTGTAAACATTGCGTACATTTGTCCTGGTGTGTTGCTGTACCAGTGTGTTGGCTAGTATGTCTACACAGATTATATGCCTTGTTAACCATCGCACACAGTTATATCTTACTGTCGCCTATATCACTGTAATTTTCAAGCATCTCTTGTTGCTTCCATGGCACAGGAGATATAATCAGTAACTAGAGCTGTAATCTTTCAGCCATCTCTCTTGACCAAATACCTTCAACACTATTGCCATGCCCATCAACCACAGGTCTAGTTTAATTTTTGTGCTAATTAGCATATGCTGACATGCTTAACTAAGATGCATACATTAGGCTACATTAAGTTAACTAATGTTAAATGTCTTTCTTCTTCACGAGTTTACCTGAATGCACCACGAATATTGAACACACCATTAACAGTGATCAGTTCCCCCGCACATGTCCGTTGTTTGTTTTCACAACTCATAGAAGGCAAATGTTTGGTCGCAGGAGGACATTACAGTTATGATGTTTCTCCAACATCTCCAACTCCAGCAGTGGCTGTGGTGTTTGGAAAAGTACAGCTGCAGGCTAACTGTTACACCAGTAAGCTGTTAGCTGTTGTAATCATTTTGAGTGTAATACAGCCTCTTAGATCAGCAGTCTGCTCTATTTTTGTCATCATCTTCTATCTTAAAATATCTCCACACTGCAGACATTGCTGCTCTGACGAGAGGTGAACGTCATGTTGCACGTAACTTGCATGAAAACAGTGTCAGTGACTAGAACTCGATTGAAAGGGGTATAATCTTTGTTGCAAATCTGTTTGATGATAAAGGTAATCTTTATAGTTGAACATTTCCTAAGAGACAAATCTTTTCCAGTCAAATAGGTATTTTGGAACACACAAATAGATAATATAAGTAAAGCATGGATTTTAAGCCCCTTCCAATTCTGCATTTCAAACAAGGTTAGAGAAACACACTTTAAAATTTTGCACAATATTTATCCATGTAATGTTATAATTTCCAAACTTGTTGACATTGATGTAACTTGCACCTTTTGTGGAGCTGAGCCAGAAATAGTTTTTCATTTATTCTGTCACTGCCCCTCCTCATCTGTGTTTTGGAAAGATATTGAGAAATGTATTCATAACAATACTGCACAGTCTATAACAGCTAGAAGATATCATCACTGAATTTAAATGTAATAATAAAACTTTAGGTCACATTACAAATCTTATTATTTTAATATGCAAATTTCACATACCTAAAGCAACATTTTCAAAATCCCAAACTTTAATAATTTTCTGGTTGAATTCAGTTTGTGCATAGATACATTATACCTTATGACAAACAGTAAAGCTGCGCCCACAGCTGAACGAGTTAAAACTTGCTATAAAGCTCTGTAAAACTGAGTGGTGCTGCGACCACTTTCATTGAGGCACATGGTCATTTTATACATTGTTATTATGAATATTCCATATTGTTCAATGCATGTGTTTTTACTTGTAATAAAAACGCATTGTACTAAAGCATACTGTTGCTAAGTTATGGAAATATGCTCAGTAAGTTGCTGTCTTTCTAAGAGTTAGACGAATACCACTGTGCTTTGGAAAGGCTTTCTCGCAAATAAAAACTAACTAATTAATCTGACAATGGCAATTGTCCAACACAAATAATACAAACCCAACCCCAAACCTAATACAAAAGAAATGTTGTTGAACACTTGCTGACATGCTAGAGGTCAGTCACATTTGCACAGAGCAGGTTCATTGTTTCCCCTCTGTTGACAGTCTTTGTGCTAAATTAGCCAGCTGCTGGATTCTTTTCAAAAGTGTGCGTGCGTGACTGCTCTGAACGCATCCACTGTCACTGTCTGAGTCACTCGACCATACACTCGCACACATTACGCTACTCTTATACCAACGTAATATGTAAACATGCGGATTGCACTTAAACCCAGCCTAGGCTACTGCGACGACACCACAGGCAGTGATACAGACCGCTGCCGACATGGAGCAATCACAATTTAAGCTGATGAAATTTAAGTTAATTATGGATATTTCACTCACATTGTTGTCCCTGCTTAGCCTGCTGTAGTTGAGTGGAGTTCATTTGTGTAGTCCACCATTCAGAACAAAATAATCTGAACAGGTAGAAGAAGTAACATAACAGGAGCACGGGATGCAGTTAAACTTTTCTTACTCCTTGTGTTTTAATGCACCCGATTCATACTTTCTATCCATTTTACCTCCTAGCTAGATTAAAAAAAACACAAACAGCAAACGAGAGTGGATTAAAATGAGGCTTCGTACTAAAATATTGTAATGACAGTCCACATTTCCCATCATGGCTAGTGCTGGACTGAGTTTAAGTTTGCTCTTTTATGTTCCAAAATGCAAATGTTACTTTTTGTTAGTGTTTGTAATGTCTGTTTAAAATATGGTGGTTTGGTAATTGTTATTTTTGTACTGGTTTATAGTTTTAACCATGAGTGAGGTGTAGGGCTGCACAATATGAGGAAAATATGTGATATGCAATAACGATATAACTTAAAAATAAATAAACAGTCATATCAGTTCTGCCTTTCTGCTGCTTTCAGTATACTGCTAAATGCATCTGAAAGGTTTTCTACCAGTACTCTCTTTAAACTAACTCAAATAAATCCCTGAGTGTTTTTCGCGATATTTCACACTCTTTCGCGATGTGTTTCTTGCAAGTTGATATTGTGATGGCAATTTTTAAAAAAACAATATATTGTGCAGCCCTAGTGAGGTGGCTGTTACATTTCTTGATACCAGGTAGTCACTAAGGACCTGCCAAGTACACAAACAATAAACACAGGAAACCATTCAAAAGAGGTGTTTATTAATATATAAGAGGACCAGAAACAACTGTTCAACAGCAGAGACTCTGTTGTAAATGAATCCATGTTAAACTCCTGGCATTGTAAAGCAACAAAATCTCTTGCAGAAAGTGGCAAAGTGGCATCAATATGTTAAATTGACATCAGTTGAACTTTGCTATAGTGGTAATTGACCAAACAGTATAGATATTCAATTGAAGGAAAAGAAACAGAAACATGCATAGATTAGCTTTCAAATTAAGTGGACTCAGCCACAGGGATTTTCAATGGAATCATCTGTTTCTGTTTCTGAAGGCTGACCAGTGACTTCCACCTCACACAGGGTCAGGTATTCTGCTTTTCCAGGAATCACAATGTTTACATAACGACCTTCCATTCCATTACATGCAAAAGTTTTGGAGTTCCCAGGTGCGATAGACGAGATAACAGCACATCTGATGAAAAAGATAAGAAAACAATGAGTAAAACTATGTTACAAGACAAAACTATGCATAGATCTCACCAGTAGTTGTATTTAGATACTGATGATGCTACTGTGGTGAAAAATATGGGTTTCTATTAAGAAAGTATGTAGATACCCAATGCACTACTTTCCTGTAACATACCAGCCAATGTAAAATGTTTAAAACTAATGTAAGACACAGTGTTTCCCACAGAATTTCAGGAGACTATGGTGGGGGGACCTCTGCCTCTCTCGGGGGGTCTGGGGGCATGCCCCCCAGGAAGAAAGTTTTGTACATTTTAAAAGTTAAATTCATCATTCTGGTGCATGTTAAATGCAAAGGCTGATTTTTGAAGAACTTTGTACTATTGTAAACAATTTTGTCCTCTAGTAAACAATGTAATGTTGTATAGATATACATTGGGTAAAGTGCAAGGAAAGACATCATAGAAAGTACACAATCTTCTAATTAGTTTTTTCAGAGTCACATGAATAATAGAGAAAATGTTGTTTGCTTATGTTTTTTCCTGCCAACCTAATGCTGCACACTCCAGTCCAGTAGGTGGCGGTACTGCATCTATAAAGTGGTTTGCCAACCGCCATTAAAATGCAAAGAAGAAGCTATGAATGGTCTTTACGCGGCAGTAAATTACACCCACAAAGCATGGGAGAGAATACAGTGTTTAGTGCAGTTCAGGACTTAATCTGTGTCAGATCCTGCCGCAACAGTTTCAGTTTCAGCACAGTAGCACCGAGGTGTTGTCTGTGCACCTGGCACTGTGGTTTTTTGATGCACTCCATGCATCCTCTCCGTGTTTTTCACTGCAGTCAGCAGTGATAGAAGCTTGCTCCACAGGCTATAAACAGCCGTCAGCTGCCGGGTTTGCAGGCAATCACGGGGCGAAAATCCGGTTTTTCATACAGTGTTTGCTGAAGCAACGGCGCAAAACACAATGTTTCATTTATGTTATTAAGATAAGTCTAAAAGTATTTTTGGTTCATTATGAGACTATGGCAGGCCACCATAGTCACTGTAATTAATGGGAAACACTGTAAGACAGAAAGTGCTGTTACCTGGCATTAGAGTTGCCATTGTCATTGAGGGAATTTCCAATGCGGATCTCAGCACCATTGATCCTTTTGTGGCAACAATCGTTTCTGTTGGTGATGGTGACAGTGTTGATCGCATATGTCTTCAGGAGGTCCAGTCTCCACCATGGTTTTACATGTCTGTTTGTGTGGGTACAGGAGCTCTGTCCCCAGTTGCTAGCACGATTTCCATCAATGGCCCTTTCAGGGACGCCATTATACCCCAGAGAGGACTGAGTCACTTTTCCACCTCTAGCAATATTAGCACCTGGACAAAGTTTACAAAATATGCTATTAAAGATAGTTTGAGGACGGCACAGAAGTATTACATGTTTTGGTGTGACCAAAGCCACCAAAGAACAGGCAGTCAGCATATCTGGTTGAACTTTTACTGTGAATATCTGCTCAAAGCAGGGTTTTTCCTGGCTGAAAATGAGGCAGAGGTGGTACCATGCAGTTGTAGCTGCAGTACAAGACAGCATTCATGCAAGGGTGTAGACTTCATTTCAACATTGGTGGGGACACATATTAAGTGGGGGGTTCTGGGGGTTCTCCCCCAGAAAATCTTAAGCTTTAATCACTTCATTTCCTGCATTCTGGTGAATTTTTATACACCAATTTCTGCCTTTTCTGCATCAATTCATGTTGGGAATGTTGTCATGTAAAGGAAAACATAAATTTCAGGTGACAATTCAAAATATAAAAAATATAATGCAGTAAGGATCTCAGGAATTCTGTATTACTTTCACATTTTGCTTTTGTAGATCAACTTTTCTCATTTAATGTTATCTCTGCTGAGTGTACATACATGTCGGCATGATTTACTCTTCCCTCCTCTTTTGTTTGGGGAAGTAAGCTCTTTAAATGTGTGTAACACTGTTTAACAGTCTTACATGTGCATGTGGCACTTATTCATCTCAATGACTAATTCATTTATTTTAATTCATAAAGTCCTGGATTTTAACAGCTCATGTGTTTCAGCAAGATTTCTCTCCTCAAAATATAACTTTTCCAATCTGAGTTCTCTGAGATTTTGAGAACAGTCGTAACATTGTGAGGAAAAAGTTGTCATTTGACAAAGCATCCTGGAGTACAGAGACTGTCCCAATCAGAGCTAAGAGGGGGACACAGAGAGAGACACAGAGCTACCGGTCAGAGGACAGATGCCACAGCAGTCCTAACTTTTTACGAGTGAAAATATCTCTCCTCCTCCGTGTCTGGCAGTAAGTTAAGTCAGTATTTGCATCATGTAACGTGAGCGTTCACGTACACATGTGGAGCTGCATAGAGCTGCTGTTTACAACGGTTTATAAACATTACACCAGCTGGAGATATGGAACTATTAAAACATCGAACAGCAGGAAGAAGAGACTAATAATGACCTCATCAGCTCTCCGTGTTGATTGATCGCGAAATGTTTTGTTTTCTTTAGTAATTTTTTTTTTTTTGGTTGTGGTTTTAAAGACGAGCGGAAACACTGGGGCGCTCTCGCTTTGCTGCGGTCGCGGACCTTGCGGCCTGGTCCACCCAAAACAAAACAGACGGTCCTTTTCTTCTTCGTTGGCAGTTTTAGCAGCACTTTCTTGGTGCACTGTGCTGATTACGATACAGCGCCACCACCACAGTGGCATAATGCTGCAATTGCAGGTACAAATGACAGAAATCCCCCAAGTGCAACACTGGTTAGAAAATAGTGTTTTCCATGAGGACACTTGTCAGATTTTTATTGAGATGGAGGCGGGGCCAAATTTGACAGAGACGGCCTCCTCATAATGCTCTATGCAGGAAAAACCCTGCAAAGTCTTCTATTGGACAAGTTATATATAGTAGGACTGAGTCACTTTTCCACCTCTAGCAATATTAGCACCTGGACAAAGTTTACAAAATATGCTATTAAAGATAGTTTGAGGACGGCACAGACATATTACATACTGATCTGAACAAAGCCACCAAAGAACAGGCAGTCAGCGTATTTGAATGAACTTTTACTGTGAATATCTGCTCAAAGCAAATTAAAAGAACAATCTCACCTGAATGGCCACTTGTCTGTCCTAGAACAGCCAACAAGACAAAAACCACGGCTGGAGTCATCATCCTGTGGAGCAAGTTCACACTCATGTAATGTTGTTATTATTATTATTATTATTATTATTATTATTATTATTATTATTATTTTATTATTATTAATAATAATAATAATTTATTTTAATTAACCGTAATTTAAAGGCAAGGCATGCTTATTTATACAGCCCATTTCATCAACAAGGAAATTCAAAGTGCTTTACATAAAACATTCAAAGGACATAAGTAAAACAATAAAAAACAGTAATTAAAGAGAATAGAAAATAAAAACAATATAAAATGGATACAATACAATAGAAGTTACTGTGCTGTGTAAGAAATTAATCATTATTAAGGCAGCATCAAACAGAAAAGTCTTCAGCTTTGATTTAAATGAACTGAGAGTTGCAGTGGAGCTGCAGCTTTTCTTTTCCAGATATCTGGAGCATTAAAACTGAACGCTGCTTCTCCGTGTTTAGTTCTGGCTCTGGGGACAGAAAGCAGACTTGTCCCAGATGACCTGAGAGTTCTGAATGGCTCATAATGTAGCAGGAAATCAGTATAATGTAGTTTGGTCCTAAACCATTCAGTGCTTTATAAACGATCAGTGGTATTTTGAAACCAATTCTTTAAGAGACAGGAAGCCAGTGTAAAGACCTCAGAACTGGGGTGACATGTTCCACTTTCTTGGTGTTCGTAAGGACTCGAGCAGCAGCGCTCTGAATCAGCTGTAGCTGTCTAATCAATTTTTAGGGAGACCTGTAAAGACACCGGTACAGTATTCAAGTCTACTAAACATAAAAGCATGGACAAGTTTTTCCAAATCCCCCTGAGACATAAGTCTGTTAACCCTTGATATATTCTTAAGGTGATAGTAGCTTGACTTTGTAATTGTCTTAATGTGGCTGTTGAAATTTAGGCTTGAGTCCATGACTTTTAATCTTTCCTCTTTGGCTCCAAAAACAACTACCTCAGTTTTGTCTTTGTTTAATAGGTTGTTTGCAAATGTTAGTATTGCTATACATTTACAACGCGCTGTGACAACTTCTGTGTTTTTAAGCCACAACACGGGTTTTTAACAACGTTTCACCAGACCTCTGGGAAGGTTTGATCTAGTTTGTAAGTTAACCTAGAAAATAGTAGCTAACATCACCTACTGTTAGTAGCCTGATGCCAGCGGTGTATCCATGTATATATTGAAGTTGAAATAGCAATTTAAAAAGACAGTAACTTTCAAGCATATTTACTCACCCAGGCAAAAACAACAGCAGTCGTTCAGTACTACTTTGGTTCCAAAATAGTTAAAAGTCCCTGACTGCCCTCCATCTGAATTCCACGTGTCATAATAAAACGTTATTGCAAACCACCTATTGAAGAACGTTTTGGCACATCCAATCATTGATTTCTTCAATGTATGTACTCAGTGTTGGTATTGGGTCATAGTCCCCTGGTGATATGGTTATGTAAATTTGTGCGCCGTCTACATAAGTATGGTAACTTATTTATTTGTTTTCCATAATCTGAGTCAGTGGAAGCATGTCGATTTTAAACAGAAGAGGCCACAGAATGGAGCCTTGTGGAATTATTGTCATATTTGTCTGCTCAGATGAGTACTTACCTATAGACACAAAGTAGTCCCTGTTCTTTAAGTCAGATTCAAGCCTGCTCGCACCAGATTTCCAATGCAGTCCTCTACAGCAGTCCTGCAGTAAAACCTGAATTAATATAATGTTCTGTTTAGTTTATTTTTTTTGCAATACATCTTTTTTAATATCTCTTGTCTATCTCATGTAATCTCCATCCCACCTAGAACAGTAAAAGAAACAATTTCAGCTGTATGATCTCTTTTTTTTTAAGACATATGCATGTATTTGTGTGTACACACACACGCACATGCACACGCACACACACACACACACGCACACACACACACACATGCTCAAATCAACCAGTTTTGACCTGCTTTTCTTGCACCACACATGCTTCCCCTCCATAAAACATCAAGGGGTCCAGACATTAAGTGTCTGGTTAATGTTTTGGGTGGAACACAAAGCTACTATATTTATCTGTATCAGTTTATCTCACAAAAAAGTATATATTTTTGTCCTGCTTATACTGAACATGGGCATGGCTTATACTGAAAGTTGTTAGAAATTGTGTAGTTGGCTATATTTTGTATTACATTGTTTTATGCTGCCATTTATACTCATACATACTATATGCCAATGAAAAATATGTAATATTTCAATCATGTCCCTAAATTAATCAAATAAAACATAATTTGCATTTGAACCTCACTTTCAACAAAAGAAAAGTGAGTCTAAATCAAAGCTGTCTCTTAATGGCCCAGGGTGGAAGTCAATAGGGAGGTTAGTGGAACAATACACAACAGAATTGCAATGGGCCATATATGATTTTATTTAAAAACTGGATGGGAGCAAGTAAAGTTGGTCTGAATTGTCTATGATTGAACAATGACAAAATCATTGACAAAGCGCAAGCCATGGATCCTCATGGTACGCTGGTGCGTCATCTATCTATCTATTTATTTATTTATTTATTCATTCATTATTTTTAAGGACATTGTGCATACAATTGGAGGAGGTCCAGATGGAAATATTTTTCTTTTGAAATGTTTGCTTTCAATTTAACAAATTAGAAAGCTATTGACAAAAAAAAAAAAATTGTTATGGTCCCTAACTTCAGGTCCTCCGTTTCCTGTACCATGACATGTGAAAATGGATAAAAAATAAAAAGTTATTGAGGATGCGATTATGTGTATCAATATGACCGAGTTATGACTCTGAAAAGAAACAGTGTTAAATTTGTGCTAAATTGTGTCAATCGGGAGACAGGGAGTGGTGGTGGGGTGGGAATATTACTGCTAAAATGTAAATCCGTTCATTCAATCACAGAGTTATCTACCACCCTCCTTCTAAATTGTCAATAATTAATAATCAAAGTAAAACTTTTTAAATAATTGTTGGTGGGGTCCACACAACACTAAATTGAAAATATGCATAGGCATTATGTACCTGTATGTACACAAAATGATGCATTGCACTTTCTGTTTTTCTGTTGTTGTTTTTTTAATACAGTTAAAAGCATAAGCAACCCCCCTCCCTTCCTCTCTATCTCATGTAATCTCCATCCCACCTAGAACAGTTTCAGACAAAACATTTAACTGACACATATTTAGATATAAATTACCCTTACATGATCCTTGTCCTGATCTAGACATTAACATCCCAAATATAAACAAATATAAAAAATGATAAAATGGGACATGACCACAACAAAAAATAGTAATAACATGAATAAACATTAGTATCAGTTGATTATCAGTATTGGTCACATTGTACTTGTGTATCGTTATTTTAACAGTTAAACAATAAAATGTTTTCTCTCTTGCTTTGTGCAAAAATGTTCTTCTGGAAGCTTGTTTTTATCAATATCAGAAATTAATATTTTGACACATTTATGATTATTAACTTGTCATTACCAAGCTGTAATGTAAAGCTGATCTGATTTAGATAATTTTACTGACAAAATGACATATGGAAAATAAAGGGAAGTATAAAGTTAATCAGTAATTCTACCAAAGACCTACCTGGAAGCTCTGTAGCACCCTGGAAGCAGCTGCTGTCTGCATGCATGCATACAGAGCAATTCTTTTATAGTACTGTGCAAAACATGATTGATAACTGCTTAATCCATAAACACCCTGGTCAAATACCATTTGTTTTTGTATCATCTTCATGTCTGTGTCCTCAGAGGGCACACCCTTTGTTTGCTCAGATTATGGTTGAAGTTTTGACAGTTTGAGACAACGTACAACTACATACAGTACATGGTTTCTGGTGCAAGGCGTATGAGAAGACATCTGTCTGTTACAAATGACATGTAATACAATAAATCGAAGGCACCACATACTGCTGCCTACAAAATTAGGATACAATCAAATCAAAACCTCTCTAAAACTGTTCCAGCAAACAGAATATTATAGCCTTCATGTTTTATTGTGTGACTGTTGTAGAGGACCCAACACAAATCTCGTGGGAGCAGACGGTTTTAACTTTGCTGCGGGTGGGAGCAGGGGGTCAAAAAATGAACTGCAGGTCCCTGGATTTAGCAACTGCTAACCAATAGGACAGAGAAACATTGTTGCAAAGCAGTCGAGTCGTTTTTCGGTTGCATGTAATGGTGCAATATTTTTGATAATAATTATATTATCAGAATCAGATTTATTGCCAAGTTGTTTTCACATACAAGGAATTTGTCTTGATGTAATGTTGCATAACAAAAAACAACACAAAAAGGTATATGTACAAGTGAGAAAAAGCTCCAAAAGACGGCGTAATTTGTATTATGATATTATATTATAATTTTCATAATATTGTCATGCACTGGTATGAATGTAATTATGCACTAGAGTGTAATTTTGCGATGATAATGCTTAACAGGCTGGCTATCCCAACTTTTTTGTGTGTTCATCAGTTGTTTGTTGTCCCTGGAAACATCTTTTAATTTGTAATTTGACTATGTAACTTGCAGCTAGTGTTGGCAGCTATTTTTAATTTTAGTTTTAGTCTTAGTCATGTGTCAAATGCTCTTTTTAGTTTTTATCATATTTAGTCACCTTCATCTATTTTTTGTTTAGTCAAGTTTTAGTCAACTACAGGTCTGAGCATTTT
>JAOVVB010009525.1:0-16818 GCA_028570985.1 Heterobranchus longifilis | reverse complement strand
ACTCTAATATGTCAACAAAATGAAACAAGAATTTTGAACCTGGCTTTATCCAATGTTCACATTTCTGTTCTGGAAATTTAAGCAAATTCGCACATATTTAATAAGATAATGCCTCATTTGTATGTTAAAACATACAATTTCAGAAAACTTGTAACACAAAACAATATTGTCTTAGTGTATGTAATCAACTTAAGTTTCATGGTGGTATCTATGAACAATTTTACCATATTCACCTCAGTGAACAGGTTAAAACACTGCAGTGTCTCACCAGTTAAACTCAGTTCTATATGAATATTACAATCTATGCTTCCTGTGCAATTTACATGCTGTGCTAATGTGTACTGTATGAGATTGCCCCATTTCAGACAGATGTGATCACATTAATATGGATTTGAGTTTAAATCATTCCGAGGAAATCTGTTTGCTACATCCGTTCCTAATAGATTATATTTCTGGTATGCAAGGTGCGAGCTGGGGACTCACTGGATGCAGCCTGGCTGGGTAATGTGTCTGTGCAAATACGTGGTAATTTGCAAGTGCATGCAATTAGTCCTTCCCTATCAAGCTTTATCTGTGGTATAGGGCGCCTAAGTTTGTAGTTTAAAATCCCGGAAATTAGTTAGCATTTTGGCACCTCTGGTTCCCTCGTCTCGAAGTCAATGTTTTTTTTTTTAATGTGTTTTTGTTTAGACGCTTGAAATAAGGTCTGTGCTTAACACAAGCCTCGGAGACTCTAAGGTTTTGTTCTACAATATAAACCACGTCTGTAAATACCCCGCTGGTGAATTTTGAAGCTTGTGGCTAAATGAGACTACCGAGGTTGTCGAGGACATTAAACATCACCGTCCGTTTAGTAGTGGCGACGGTGACGTGGGCTGCAAAATGCGACCGTTGCTGTAGTTTGTTGATAGCATAATTAGCTTTTTACTTCTGGAGGTTGCATTTACACTTCTATAATCATAAAAGTGGCGTTCACATGGAGAGATTATCTTGCTCCACAAAACATGTATCATAAACTTGTTTAGAACTTATTTTCTGCAATGATCCAAACTGAAATAAAAAAATCCCATAGGCTTTTTGACAAGGGACCCATGGCGATGCTAGCATCCGGGTTGGCCGACAAAAAGACGTCATCCCTTCGGCTCCCTATGGCTGGACCATCGAGGAGCGATAGGGAGTCTGTTAGTGCAAACTTAACTGAGTAAACTGGGGCTGATATGTTTCATCTACTCACTGAGAAGTGAACAATGTAGTGTTTCCATGAAATCAAAAAACAAGTTTAAAGTATATTTGGACCTCTTCCATCATCGAACACTAGACTCCTGACGGATGCTACCGTATGTATAATGGCCACCACAATTCAAGCAGCTCTGCTGTGCTGTGGGCAATTCAACGATAGCATCTGCTGTCAGAATTGTTCATCACAATAGTAATGCCTTTCAGGACGGGCACAGCAACTGAAGTTCCTCTGAAAAATAATCTGTGTGATAACAGAACTGATTGGTGGAATATTGCCAAGAGACGCTTTTCAAGTTACCCATCAAGACTTCGGAAACTTGTCAGAAGGTTTAATGCTGAGCTTTATTATGTTGTTTAAAAGTCTTGTATCATGTTCTGAAAAATATATACTTTCATCAATGATTAATCAGTATATCCTCCGATTTTATGAGTGTGTTTTGCTGCATCAAACTTATGTTATAAAAAACAAAATACCAACAGGAGTTTCTTTAAAGGTCCCATATTGTAAAAAGTGAGACTTCCACATTTTTTGTTATTTTTTACTATAAAGCAGGTCTAGGTGTTATATAAATACTGTGCAAGTATCAAAACGCACACAGCCCAGATTCAGAACTTGGACTTTTAAATGAGCTGTTGTGACTTCTGTAAAGTTGTGATGTCACAAGTACTATACATAGGTAGAAAGTGCTGCAATGATGTGAGTAAACATGGAAGACCGGGAAATGCTGACCAATCAGAGCAGACTGGATTTTTTCCGGAAGGGGGCTTAGAAAGAAACAGGTGCTAAAACAGAGCATTTCAGACAGAGAGTGACAGCCAGTATGAGAAAAAGAATGTGTGTGTTTTTTTTTTTTACATTAAAGCATGTAAACATGTTCTAGTAAAAACCTAAAATCCAAGTATGGACCTAAAAATCAGCATATGTCCTCTGCGATTCCAGCACAGTAACTCCTGATTTATTATTATCAGTACAAGATGCCAGTGAATCTCCAACATGATGCTTTACAGACATATCTTACTTTTTCAGGGTCCTTTCGAAGTTTGAGACCTATCAATTCTTGCTCCCACACCTAAAGTTATACAGCACAATAATAATTGAAAAAAAGAGACTGATTTACATTTAAATCGAAAATCACTATCTTTCTGATAATGATGTGCTCTAATCCACCTTCAACTATCATCCGACGAGGTTAAATTGTAAAATATTACATGCAGTAGTCAGAAGATTCCATTCTTTTGAGTGTCTCCTGGGACCTAAACCCTGTTCTTGGAGGTTTCCTTCCCTCTTTGAAGATAGGGGAGGAGGAGGAATAAAATTGGGAGGTGTGTCAGGGAATTCACACGCAATCTCTTTTAGGTTTCGCCTTCACGTTGCAAGACACAGTGAATTTAATACCTTCTTTTATCTGTTGTGTGTGCCGCAGAGAAAGGGAGGAGTTGCAAATGTCAAGTCTCTCAGGTAGTATTCACTGTGGGTATTCACTTTAGGCGCCTGGGTGATTTAATTCCAAGTGGATGGATGTGGGTACTAATTATAGGGAGGTTGTTTTGAATATGGATTGATTAACACATTAAAGTGACCCTGATTCATGCTGCCATAATTGGCTAATATACTTTTAAACATTAACATCAAAACGTAACAGATAGTATGTCTTAATACTATTTATATGTTTATCAAGGAAAAGTGGGCTTCATTTGAATGCATTTTAGAAATGGAAACTTTCACCAACTGATTGATTACATGCATCAAAAATGAAATCACTTTGAATGTAAGAATGACATTCTGTGCAAATGAGCAACAGAAACACTCATATTGAGGTCAATACACTTCAAGTGGTTTTGCTGCTACAGTCTCACATGTTGACCTAACTTTGCTGTGAGCTAGACTTGTGCACTTGTGCTACTGTTACATTTCATCACAGATAAACATTTCAAGAGGTTTGAAAGTAATAGAAGAAGTAAACACACCTGCCTGGAGGATTCACTTGCTGTGTGCTTTTGACCATGCTCCACTTTTGCATTCTGTCTGGCTGCCAAAAAAAAAAAAAAGAAATTCTGTCAGGCTGCCTACTGATGATGTCATTTTCATTTTAAAGCAACTGACTCAAGAGAATCTTGGGAAATGTAGGAAACCCCAATGTGCGATCATGCTAAAATCCACATGTGGCCACAGTGGCTGCAAAAGTGACAAAAACCAGGAAAAGCACCTTAATGCTGGTCGCGGTGGAGTAGTGCAGAGCTCAACAGCCACAAATTGCAATGATAGTTTAGAAACAAAAGATACTGTGTTAAACAGTGCTTACCGTGTGGAAAACTTACAGGAAGAGATTACACTCACACTGTTGTGAATGTATTTTAATTTTAAATTTACATGCAAAATCACTCTACTCCATTTTTGTTCTCGGTTATTTAGTAAAACCACGCTGACTGAAAATCCACACCAACAGGAACATGATTAAATACCTTATTTTCTTTTTGTTTACAAACAACAAAACTATGCATTGCTGCATTACCTTGTAAAGAGGTGTGATTGAAAATGTATGACAGATATGGCCAGATGCTCCACTTGATCTCAGAAAATTAACCCCCTGTTCTCTTGTCTTAGACTCTCTGATATCACTTAGTTTCTCATTAACATGGAAGTAACTGTGTGCCAGGGTGTTTCCCTACCTCTTGCCAAAATCATGCTGCGATGGATTCCAGTCCCCTCCAGCAAACCTGAACAGGAAAGATTGGTATGAAAAATTGATGCATTAATACATGGTTGTGTGAGGATAAATAAATTTACTGACCTTTAAATTCTTAAATGGAAAATATATTTTGATTCCAGTGACCCCTATGACCTCATGAACTATCTACATAACTATTTTGACATGTACTTACTGTAAAAGGAACTGTGGAGTTCCTTGTTTGTCATTAAGATCTTTAAGAAATTAAACGACAAGTTGACAGGAAGCTTCTACCACAGACGTGGCCCTGGTGCCATGTGCAGCATGCACACTAAACAATGTCACAGGCTTGACTAATGAAACCATGTGGCACTTCAATCTGACAAAAGATTTGACAAAATAATTTACCAAGAATATGGCATTATTGCTGTTTTATTTAATCTGTCTCTAAGTAAATAGTGCTATAGCATTCACCACAAACTATTTTGCAGTGGCGGTGGAAACAGGTGTTTCATTATATATTGAATGCTAAATGTGGTCTTCAATCAATATTGGTTTGGCAATCGTCTTGCTTTATGAGATATAGCAAACACTCAAATTGTACAGGAGAGCATTTTATTTTATTAATTTGTTTTTACCTCATTAATCTTAAACAATTTACTGATATACAATAACATCACACACACACACATTAGCATTTCAATCAGTGGCAAAACCTGCATAGCCTTTAAAAAGCATGGGCCTTAACAGCTTGCCTCCAACGGCTTTTGCTCAAATCAATACAAAGTTCAATAGTCTTGATCCAAGATCTGTGTGCCGTTGCATCCTACATACCCTCTGACTGTGTAGCATGATCTGTCTTACAGCATAATTAATGCATTTTGTATTCAAACCCTGCACATAACCTCTAACTCTGCATAAGATCAGCAAAGCAACAACAGCAACACACTAACAGTCATGCCAGTGAACAGTGACTCAAATGACAGTTTTGGCTAAAAGTTAGGTGTGATCTCGTATAAACACAACTGTTGCTGCGGTGGAAAGTAGGAGGAAGACAAAAGAGGAACCTACTTAGCCTTCCAGGAGAAAAGTGAGGCGGTCCAAACTTTGATTATCCAGCACATGATGTGTAACAACTTCTCTTTGCCCACTCATTCACCAAGACAATTACCAGATCCAAATAGAAACAGACTTCAGTGACGTCAATGTTCAAGTTAGACCTATATAATTGTCTCTTATTATTCTAGCTGTTGACTGTTTATTATAGACATAAACATGCACACACACACAATGGAAGCGGACAGCCTAGTTGTATTTTCCACTAATACTGTATTCCACTGGGCAAGACAACAACATGTTTCTAAGGGATAATTTATATCATGGTTTATATATTTGCATAGCATATGTGGAGATTTTATTGAATATTCTGAATACAATGAGATCCAATAGACAATACACATTACAGGGTTTCTGGAGAATACAATGCAGTTTTAGGACAATAATATGTTTTTCATTGTTTTGGCTCTCTTCCACCACACTGCATTTCAAATGAAACAATGCCTAGGAGGGCAAAATGCTGAATTTCAGCAGGTGTTCACATCAATTCTGGGTGAACAGTGTAGGAGTTGCAGGCCTATTTTTACCCTTGGGGAGTATGTTTTTAAAGAGGGCAGCAATTTTTCTACTTGGTTCATTGAATGTGGACGTAAACACCCTCAAATCAAACCTGAAATGCAACACAATTGCCTGTTCTGTTCTGATCTGTGGCATTCTGGATAGTTCACTGGTGTTATAGAAACAATGTTGCTACTGTGATCAGCCATGTTTATGGGTTATGTTAAATGCCCAAGGATGCCAAATTAATTTAACTGTAAACTGACAATGAAGTTATATTGTCTCATCACCATGCTTGTATTCAATACATGATGGAAAAAATGCACATCTTCATTTAACCACTTTTTTCCTACTCACAAATCATAACTGAAACTTTAGACCATATCGTTTCTAGTTAACTCTATAATTATTAGATGTATTGTCATGAAATTTGGCTCAGGCATTCATGGTCCCCAGATGATGAATCCTACTGACATGAAATTGCTTGACATAAAATATAAGACAATATTGGACCATTTAGAAGAAGTTAAAATTCCTGCTTTGAAGGATTGTAAAAATGCTATAGTTAATAAGAAAAATATGTTTATCAAATAGTTAAGTATATATCAAATTATGTTATATTTCTTCTTTCTGAATTCTCTAACAAACCACAACATAGTTTTACTAATTTGAACTGATTATTTGCTTTTTTGTGAGTGAGATTTAAAAGGTGTGAGTCATTTACAGTAGAAGATAATGGATTCTTTACCAACATAATAGGATGGTTACTGTTGTTCATACAGTGTTAAATCAGTCAATTTTCTGAGTTGATCTCTTCTTTTGTGCCTTGTTATATATTCATGAAAACTATTTTGTTTCTCCCCTAAATTAATATTGAACCACATAATACCTACATACTCATCAGTAAAGCTAGCTGTGTTAATTTGCTTCCATGTTTCATCATAGTCCATATCACTGTCACTGTAAACAAAGGAGACTAGAGGGGCACCAGGCTCAATGAACATGCACTCCTAACACTGCTTGTTCCACATAAATCAAAAGAAATCAATGCCAGATTGAGGATTGTGGCCTCTGTTGTGCAAATGAAGCCTGGCTCCTGAATAAGATAATAAATCCCTGCCACATTATTTCAGCTTTTGATAAATGGAGCAACATGAGAGTGGGGGTGGGCTATAAGTGGGAGCAGGGGACATACATCTGATTGTGAACACCACTAATAAAAACATGAGGAAGGCCTTTGATACACATACACAACACCTCAATTGCTGTGCATCATGGATCAAACACTCTGACATTTCTCTGTCCAGGATTGTCTGTTATTTATGATTATTCATTCCTGACACATTAACTTCAAAACTACATCATTGTCAGATCACAGTAAGTATTTACAGAGTGTACTCACAATCATGCCAGCTCATAATTTGCCTCTTTTTGTGTTTGATGCAGGAGATTGATCCGGTCATGTCTTTAATGTTGCTCAGCAATGCATGGCCCAGATGGCCAGAGCACCAGTCAGGAGTAGACCACAGAGTGTGAGAGGTTTGCTATCAAAAGCCAGGCAGGTTTTAGCCTCTGACAGATGTGGGATCAGTGTCAGATGTGAGCTATGCCAAAGGGCTGGATTGGTGCAGAGGGAGGAAATGACTTGACTCTCCTGGCCTCAGTATGCCTTTGTACCCCGGCCCCCAGGGCAAGTGATGGCAGGAATACAGAAGGAAAAACTCTACTCTAGTATATGCCACCAACCACCCCTGCATCCATTCCACCAAAAGGCTCTCTGCACCTCTTGATTGCTACCCGAGACCATTAGATCACCTTTGGTTCCATCCGCGCTGTTGCCTGGCATGTCCTCTCCTTCACCTAACACCACTGCTGCGCTCAGCCAGAGGAAAGTAATGAATCAGAACCTCATTTCGTTTTCATTTGCAAGATCAAGACTACTTTCACAGATTTGAATTTCAGATTAAACAACACATTTCCAGGGTGATATTGTGCATATATTAACAATCCAGAGTGATTGCACGTGTGTGCGTATGTGTGCTCATGCACATATGTGTGAAAGCAGCAGTGCATGTGTTACGGCTGCTCTGATTATGACTTGAATTTTAAAAGATATGGCTCTATATTCTTGATTAAATTTTCAAAAGAACTTAAATTAGCTGGCGTAGTATCCATCAAATTACTTTTGTCTTGTTGATCCTTGCATTGTGCAGATTGCCATGGTATGCGTGTATTTCTGAGACTGTCTTCCCCCGAAAAAAAGACCCCATAAATCATTTGTGCAAGCAGCTTATTACGGCCCATAGCCTATTTACGTTTTAATGTTAGGCCATGCCCTTTAGTGGCCGTAAGCATTATGATGTGGAGCAAAGCCGGAAGTCATTGTCGTAGTCACTGAGAAAGTCTGAATATTTGTTTTTTTTCATATTTTTCAAAACTCCAGTTACTGTGTATCCGTGTGGACACAGTAACCGGGAGATTTTAGAAAACAATGACATCATCTCCTCAATTTGCGCATGCCCATTGTTGCTTTGTGTGATGAGCATGCGCCACAAACATCAACAACAGATATGGCTACATGCTAACGGCTACCGGTAAGCGGTACCCTAAGCAGCAACTTTACCTCGTCATCCATCCACATGAGTCACACTTCGGTTTCACCACAGAATTTGTTTTTTTTAAATGGGGGAGAAAAATATCAGTTTATAAAAATGTACATGTCGACAGGCCCTTAAACAAGAAGTTTTGTTGCCTGAACATATCTGTAATTTTAGTATTTATGAAACACTACTGTGGGTCATATTTCCTGCCACTGATAGGGGTGCTAATTTAGGAAAAGCTCTTGTGGGTCGTTTTAGAGGGTATAGATGAACGGCATGTTGTCATGTGGTTTTGAGGACTTGTTGAAATGCCTATGTGCAAGTGGTGCATGCAATTGTATACATTTGTAAAAGTACTTTAATTTGGAGTAAGTAAATCACCACTAAATCACCAAACAAAGTGGGTCAAATTAAGGTCCATGCCAGTTTAGCCATATTATGCCTTTTTACAAGCCAGAGGCCTACTAGCCTTTTATGTACCGTTATATTTGCACTATGCATGTTGGTTAGTTTCAACCCATGTTTGGAAACTCACCTACCAAGTGCAAGCTGGATAAATCTATTATAACAATATATAAGTCATACATTACAAAGTGTTTACATTATATTGCCTGCACTCTGTATACAATTAGTTGATCTCTAAATATACTGAATTCCAGTCTAAATGTTTAATAAATAGTGCACCATCTACATCCAGCCCTCAGTAAGTCAGATCTAACACACAGTCTGCAGGCTGAATTAGTATGCAGGGTTAACACTTCTGAGTTTTGTTGTTCACTCAAAAGCCCCCACCACTGTTATCAGCAGTCACTCAATGGTGCCGCCACTGTCAAATTCCAAGAGCTGTGAAATCACTGGAAGTTCACAACAGAAGCAGCTGCCATGTTTATTTCATTGTATCCCTTCACTCCACCCATCCCTACCCATCTATTCTAAACCGAAATGTTTGCCTCAAAGGCATCACTGTTGAAAAGTCTCCTGTTTTTTGCTGTCTCTCACTTCGATTTGGGCACTTAGCATTCAGCAGAAGGTTAGGCAAGAGGGGATTCCTGTACCTGGCACAAATATTGACAAGTGCTATTGTAGTTATAAGCCTCATGATTTGCATGCACATGGGAGGATATATTACACACAGAGCACAAAGGCATGGATGCCAAAATGAATTCATTTCAGGGTGTGGGTGACACAAGTGATTTGTAGTGGGCTTTTTTTTTTTTTTTCAAGAGCAAGTTGATTTTTACTATGTAGACTGACCTTGTATTTCAATGTTTTGAAACTGCAGCGGTACCAGAATGGATGTGGAATTGTACCTTTTTATGATATTTTTTTTCTAATTGTACCAACTTCAACTACTGTTTAAATATCACCATCGAACAAGTCCTCCAAACCATAGCCTACGACCACATAAGTCGTTTGTTCCTGCGTTTTCTAAATTAGCTCCTCTAGCAGAAGAGGAGATACGACCCACAGGAGTGTTTTCCATCCTTATACCTAAACGTAAGGGCCGTGGTTTTAAACATGTCGGTAACGTTGTGAAGTGGTCACAGTTTGGTTAGGTTTAGGCAACAAAACTACTTTGTTAGGGTTAGAAAAAGGTTGTGGTTTGGGTTTAAAAACAGTACATTTGTTATGTTACCGAACTTTCATGCCTACGTAACGTAATCACGTACATGACGCAGAACGCAATGTAGTTCCGGCTGTTATGTAAAAGTTAAATTAACCTGCTGTTTACTTTTAGTTTCAAATGGGACATGAACATCAGTCTCCTGGGTCAAAGGCCTGTGTTTGTGTGACCCATCCAACACCCCTCCCGCCCACCCTAAATGCTCTTTCTCGCACTTAATATTACGTTAAATGACTTCCTGTTTTGCTCTCATCATAATTACTACAGCCAAAGGTGCCACAATAAAACACAATAAAATGTAAATATGAGTCATAATTGTTGCTGTACAAATGACAAGTTGTGTAGTTTTTTGGTGGAGGAAACCATTAGTGGTGCAATAGTAAAGCGGGCACTTTTGTATCATCTTGTGCCCTTAATATTACTGCCCACTTGGGGCTTAAAATAAATGCCTATAGCTCCTGTACCATCGTCAAAGGCTTCTTGCTATGTCAACATATTTTGAATTCCAAAGAGCTTCCCCCCCCATCATTTTCATTTCCCCATTTGTTCCCCTTTCCGTCCTCTCATTCCTTGACATCCACCCCCAAATCATCTTCCTCCACCACACGATCTGCCACCCTTATTCCCTTTGCCTGTCTCCTCCTTCCATCCAACTCCTAATGGGCCCAAATAGAGAGTGACAACTCTTCCTGTTCCCCTACAAAATTCATGATTAATGTTTCATTAATCATGGATTTTTTAAAACATTCTACTCCCCGGGGCTTTCTTCTATACTGAAATAAATTAATAAACGAGCCAAGTACGCACAACCACTGAGAGACATTGCTTTTTGCGTGCCATCCTTTCTTATCGCTCAAATAATGGTCATTGTTTATGGCACCACTGCACTCAAAGGTGCTTTCAGGGGAGGACTATAAAGCGAGCCAGTGTTCCACAGAGTTTTATGTGTTGTCTAAATGTTGTATCTTGTCTTGTCAAGGACGAGGGGACTTCACACCTGTGAATACTTATGTTTTATTTGAACTATTTAGAAAATATTATGCTGCATATATTCAAAAGTTAGGGATATAATTAGTTAGAAGAACAGAATGATACAGGCTCAGCGCTTTGATGATTGCAAAATAGAATGGTGAAAGGTTTCCTGCAATAACAGAGAAGAAGAAAACACGAGGCAGCAGATAAATGAAGCAGATATGAAGAAAAGCATTGCTGTTTTAAATGAAGGCTTTACAATAGGTTCGTAAGGAACATTGGCAAAAAGAACGAAGAGGAGACAGAGTTGGTTTGAAGCTCATTTTCAGTATGACTCCTTGACTTCAATCCGTCGATATGTCTCACTGGGTCATTGTGCTGCAAGAAATGACTTTCAACACTGTAAGGAATCATATTTATAACTGATGGCCAGACTTGAAGTGAGAGAGCCAAACAACATTGTCTCATGTCTTTGCTTGGTAAACAAGCAAGTCTGGCATTTCATCCAACAATGCATCCACACAAATAAATTGGAGTTGTATGGCATAGAAGGCATTCAGAGACTTTGAGTGTTTATGTTCATTTGATTTGTTGAGAAAGCAGTCTTTAGCTTCAATGCCATGCCTGTAAATTGTCTCATCTAAGTAACATATTCATCTTCAGCTGAAGAGGCCAGCTATGAAGTGATGATCAAGTATACTGGCTCAACTGTTTGAAGCCAATGACCTGTGGCCTGATCTTGAGAATTATTAGCCCTACTAGAGTTTGCCAGCTCTGTAATTAACTGTGCAGAACAGGGTGACTTTAAAGGTTAGTCTCAAAATATATCCTCTGAACTTGATTGATGTGTAACTCCCTCATCTAGAAAAGTGCTTCCAATTTTTCCTGTTGTATTGAAAAAAAACTGAAAGAGGTCATAAAACCGTGTTCTGTCTGCTTATTAGCGCACAACTATGACTCTACATCTGCTAATATTACACTCTTGCCTATAAATGTGGGCAAATATGAATCAGGGGTGACTTATGTGGATCCTGTAGAATTTGATTAGCTAAGGAGACTTTTGCCCATCATTTAATGTTAGATTATAAAATTACTGAGAATGGCTTTTCAGGGGTACTGTAGGAAAATGACTTGTCATAAAAAACAATGCAAATATTGCATTATGCTCAATATAATCCCCATTTTACGATGTCATGGAATGCTTCTATCATTCCTGATAGCATTTATGGTGCCATATAATATCTGCCAAGCACCAAGTATCTACAGGAGTGTTGTAAAACTAATCTGAAGTGATTGCTGATGTTCGCTTAGAAAGGAACATTAATGCAGAGGGTTAACCATTGGCATGCATCCACTCATTTATTTCTGGCATCTTCTTTCCAGATCAATGCAATTTGCCAAGGGGGTCAATCTTATTAGAATTTGAGGCTATTGATCAACACCGTTTTATCTGCTGTGTTGCATCTGTTTTTCTTCCTTTTCTACTTACAGCTCCTACTTCTGTCTTGTGATCACAAAGCCTGTAATGAGAAAAATCCTATATTAGTTACTGCGGGAAGATTCAGCATGTGCTGGTCCTGCAATAAAGGGAGCCATAAGGTGAGAGTGACTCCATACATGTGCTCTGATAACACAGTACTGCCATGATAATATTGACTTTCACTTCCTTTTTCTTCCTGCTGGCAGGATTGGTAGATGCTTGCATATATTGGTATTGCTGGATAGGCAAGAGAAAAGCAGAATCATGCTCATGAGAACATTGTTACTTTTTCATTTGTTTTGGCTAAGGATTTCAATGCAACCTAAGCCGGATGGATGATCAGCATTTTGTCATCAATAGTTTGTCCTCACTGTGGCGTGTGTCCTCAGTTGGGTGCTTAGAAGTAGGAGTGCTATTATAGAGCTAAATGTGGGCTTACTTGATGTACTGACTTGCTGACAAAGTTTATAAGATTATTATTATAAGACAGCAGCAATAGCATAACCTGACGCCGTCAGATGGTTGTTTCACAGTACACTCTGAGAAGCTGTCATTAGAAACTGTTTGGAAAAGGGCAGGCACTTGCAAGTGCAGAAAAGCCTTCAGTGCCGTTCTTTGCTCTTCTTTCAATGAAGAAATATTCTCCATTCCTGATATAACCAATACTAGCAGCATGTACGCAGAGCCGCCATTGTTGTTTGGAATGAACAGTCACGCAGCTCACACATCTAAACCACGCTCATACCTGCAGTTAACTCCTCACAGTTGTTTTGAACGAACACCTAAACCACACCTGTAGCTACGAGTCGCTCCTCACAGGACGCTGATTGTTCCAGTCAGATCATGTCCAGACCCAAACGCTTACTGGAGCCTGGCAAGATGGATTTAAGTGATCAAGAAATCTGCGATTCTCTCGTGATATCGTGAGAATCCAGCTGCCATGCAAGGTAAGCAATAGCATGTACATATAAAAAAGAATTGAAAGTATTGTCAGAAATAATTTTAAAAAATAAAGAATGAATAAAATGTAGAGAAGCTAGCAACACTTCTTAGAAATGGACATGTTTACCCCGGAGACTCCATTAGAGGCTATGAAGCATTGTTAATGTTTGAAAGCAGATGTCTTACAATGGCAGAGAGTCTCTTAGTGCTCTGGCTGTGCTGAGATATGGGAATGTGTCATGGACAAAGAATCTCTGTTTGGCTCTGTTTGGCAGCTGTTAACTGGGTTTAATAATGGGCCACACGACGCGCATCCTGGAGAAGTATCACAGTTAATGGACCCCGACTGCATCCACAAGCAGTTTCTTCAATGAATCAATGAAAGCTGAAAGAGTGCGTCATCACATTGAAACATGCAGTCATCTCTCTGCACAAATGACTGAATGAATGTCAAAGATGTTTTTGCATTTATTTCCCCTCTATGTGAGAAGTACACATCTGCTTATCTTTCATACTTGACTTCCATGTCGCTATTTGGAGTTCGTATCAGCAGTTCATAGAGAAGGCAATAAAGCTTGTTGGTTGCACGGATTATCTGAATGATAGCACAAAGAATATTCAAATGCTTTTTGGTTATCAAATAATGAAATGTCACATCGACACGATCTTCTGAATAACTTCAGCAGCATCAATAATGCAAGTGCACAGAAGTTGAAACAGTGGCATGCAGCAATAATAAGGGAACTCATTAGGCCTCTTTGAATGGTTTGGGTGATACACATCATCTTTTTGTCAGCACTACTGCCATATAAATCTATTTGAAATCAACGTTTCCACTGTGGTCTCTGCAGTAACAATTATGTGGTAATATTATTTTTATGTCTGTGTGACTGGCATTTAATTATATTTCTGTGTTAATATTTCCCTTCTTTCTTTCCGTGCTCTCACATTCAATCTGAATTTCTTATGTTGCATGTGACAATCTGGTGGGGCGACCAATTTATGTAGATGTTGAGTTGACAAATGAAATATTAACACTCAGTGTCAGGTTTGGTGTGATAACAGTGATGATTATACAGTATGTATATAATTGTACAGTCCGACAAGAAAGAGAAAAAAGAAATTCCAGCAGCACATCATGTAAGGTCTAGGACATACAGTAGGTGCAAAATTGATTCAAATGCTAAAGGTAGATACTGCAGATTGGTGTAAGTTCAGTGCAGCAGTGTATGAAATTGGTGCAAATTGGATTTTGTGCACCGAACAATGGGATTAAGGGCTGGGTCTACTAAAAGAAGCATGAAATAGCATAAATTTGCAGAGATATGCTAACAATAGTTAATGCTCATTGCTAGGCACGATAACCATCTGTCTCCATATCCCCTTTGTCTGATTTAATAAAAAAAATAAACCATTCAAAGAAAGTCAAATAAGATGGTAGTGAATAGTTGTACAGTAGAGGGGAAAAAATAAAACATGAAAAGCCCTTGCTTTTTGTAGAAAGTTAGGGTCTGTGCAAAATGTTGACTTTGTATTCAAAACTCCAGAAGTACAGTAATTATTTCTGATGACCTTGGATCAGCTCCTACACGTGATCAACATTCAATCTGCATGATGTAGATATATAGATAGATGAACCTGAATAAATGAGATAATAAATACAGATGCTTACTGTATATAGTAGGGTATGAGGGGATTACTGAATGGTTTGATTAATTACGTGAAAGATGTGTTAAACAGCACCATCTAGCTCACCCAGTAGAGCGTCTGCCATATAGGTCCTTGCAGAGGCCTGGGTTCAAATCCGACCTGTGGCCCTTTGCTGTGTGTTAACTCCTCTCTCGCTCCGCCTTTCCTGTCAGTCTTTGGCTGTACTATCTCATAAAGACAAAAAGCAAATAATCGTAATAAAAACTAAACAAAAAAAAAACACCCAATCTCAGAACCCATCGGTTGTCTGTCTGATGACGATTTAGCCTCTGGGGGCAATGGCCAATATTTCGGGCTTTCCGGTGTAGTCAGCTGATATCCGGGCCGTGACTTCTTCTTCAGAGCGCCGGTCATTGTTTACAGTCCGATTAGCAATTTGAGACACGAGAATGGAGTTGAGAGATGCTGTCTCTATCAACAGATACCTGCGTATGAATGCAGATAAATAATAACAAAAAACTAATAAAATGCTAAATCAGCATCAGACAATAGACGATGGGTTCCAAGATTGCATTTTGGCCAATGTGCTCCACCTCTTTTGCTCTCCACTGAGTGTTTATTTGCAATCAACCAAAGCCCGCTCAAATGTGATTAAAACTACTAGGACTACAAACAGAAACCAGAATGCTTCCACTACCCAAATCTTGTCGACAGATTCTACATTCATATGCAGAATCTGTTTATAGAGATTACAAAACACGAAAGGAGGGAATATCTCCCTGCAGTTGAGTTTCTGAGAAATGTACAATCTATATTAGTATGGAGTATAATGGAGTATAATATGGAACCTATTCTGGTGGTTGGTAGCTGGTGGATCAAGACTTTCTCCATGGTGAAGAAGTAATATTTTATTTCTAATGATAGTGTAATACTAATTATTTTGTGGCATAGTACCATAACACTTTGACTAAATGCACTTTTGCAGAAGCCAAAACCTTTCTTTGTGGATATCTGTATATCTTGGGATTTCCTGTCATTTTTCCTTCCTTAAAGCTTGGCCAAGTTGCCTTGTGAGTCTGTGAAACTGTTCTACAGAATTTCAATAAGACTCAATCTGGGCTTTGGACTAAACATGCAGGTGCTTCAGTTTAATGTCCTTGGCTCTCTAATACAAGTTCTCCTCTCACAAATTCACCTTTATTTGACTTTATTCATTAAAGCCACTATTATTATTATTATTATTGCCCAGTGCTGTGCCTCTGAGGCAGACACCACTTCAGGTGAGCGGTTCCAGACATAGCATTATAACCCAAGAGTATTAGTTGGCTAAAGTCAATATTTACCACTTTACTTAGAACATTGGCTCACTTTGCAATTCATTTAAAGGTGTGTTCATTTTCAGGTTCAAACTTTTATTTTGGGTTTCTACTAGAACATGTTCAAAAAACATTCTCATACTGTCTTTCATCATTCACCCTCTGTCTTAAATGCTCAATTTTAGCACCTGTCTCTTTAAGCTGCCCCTCCTAAAAAAGCACACTTTCAAGTTGTGTCTGAACCACCAGCGGTTCCAGCATCCTGTCAAGAGCTACTGGCAGTGTGTGTGCTGGGCGACTGTTCGTTCAAAACAATAATGGTGGCTATAGCGTAGATGTTATATCTATGAGTATTTCTTAATTGAAAGAAGATCAAAGAACCACACTGAAGGTTTTTCTCAATAGAAAAGATGTTTTCAGACTTCTCCCGACTGAATTTGGCAAGAGTTTGATACACAGATGGTTCATCCAATCACCTGCCAGGTTTTCTTTTTTTGTTTGTTTATACTGCAATACCAGTGACACATATGACAGTACAACTGATCAACGTGAATACACACACACACACACATACATACACATTCTCCAGAGCAGTTGTCGTTTGTTCAAGCAGTAATTACCATAGTGACGTTTTATTGTTAGGTGGCGCCCTTTAGTGTTTGTAGATATTATTGCGGCAGTAATGATGAAGGCATGTTTCAGAGTATTTAGA
>JAOVVB010009524.1:0-31996 GCA_028570985.1 Heterobranchus longifilis | reverse complement strand
GTGAAAAACAGGACCTTCCTTTTCCAGCCAAGAACATGCTCAAACAAAATATAGGTGAGACTGAAATACAGTATGATTCTGCTCTTTATGTGTCTGTGATAAATAGACATTGAAATGTTGGAGGTGGATTTAGAAAAAATGTCCATTTATTGGAAAAATACGATACAGTTGCATGTGCGAATTTGTCAGACTGCATGGAAGGTCGTGTTTGTTGCGCGTGTGCGCACGTGCACGCACGTGTGCATGCGTGCACGTGTGTGTGCGTGCCTGTACATGGTGTTCTGTCCTAAATTCCCAACTTCCCCCATGAGGCCAGAGGAGGCATGTTACCTCAGTTGTGGTCCTGCTGAT
This sequence comes from Heterobranchus longifilis, assembly GCA_028570985.1. Classification (NCBI taxonomy): domain Eukaryota; kingdom Metazoa; phylum Chordata; class Actinopteri; order Siluriformes; family Clariidae; genus Heterobranchus; species Heterobranchus longifilis. The sequence continues at coordinate 31,645 of JAOVVB010009524.1, read as the reverse complement.
GCACTCACTCTCAGCTCCAGGGAGGCTGTAACGTCCAACACCACTCTTTTTTTTTTGCTTTTGGGAAATGGAGGTCATTCAAGAGGAAGCTGGTTTTTTTATTTATTTATTTTTTATGTGTTTGAGTAAGATATGTGCAGTGTGCTTTGTATAGTGAAAATGCTGCATCAGCAGTGAAATTAAAACGTAGAAAACAGCTAAATTATATACAATATCTTCTTTACTTGCAGCTTCTTCCATCATTGTAAACGTTTTCCTTTATTGTGGTATTACTGTAGGAACAATGGATGAAGTGTTGGCCTCATTGCAACGTGGACAGATTCAGCTTCGAAAGGCCCCTGTTCCCAGGACAGAGGCCCCCGCTGGGGACCCGAGGAGCAGTCTGATGTCTGCCATCCGACAGGGAGTCACTCTGAAGAAGGTGAGCTCTTCTACGTCAACAGACAACATGCCGAAGTCCATTGGATTTTGGATTATTGTAGAAAATAAGCTCTGTGGCAAACAAACATTTGTGGTACTTTTTGTTCAGCAAGATAATCTTCATAAATGAACATCACTTTTAGGATTTTTGAAGCGTAAATGCAATCGGCAGAAGTAAAAATCTATAAACGAACTACACCGCGGTCACATGACTCGCCGTCACCACCACTAAGACGGCGATGATGTTTAATGTTACCGACAAACTCTGTAGTCTCATTTAGCCACTAGTTAGCAGCCGCCTTTTTAAAGACACGTAAAAGCTTCAAAATTAACAAATTAGGTATTTTATGTCGTAGAACAAAATGTGGAAATCTCCTCCCGACACATTTTAAAGTATGTAAAAATACTCTGCTATAATCAGTATTTTGTTTAACATGGTTTTCCCACAAAAAAAAGTAAAACTAAAACTATGAAAAAGGGGCTGGAAGCACATCTGCTCTTCTCCCTCATTAAGAAATTCGGGATCTGGCCTCAAGCCCCGCCCACCACCGCTGCCATAGTTACGCTATGTCCCAGCCACAAGTGATTTGATTGGTTTCTTGGTACATATGATGTCATAAAACCTGGCTATTTGAATCCAGATGTTTGAGACTGTTGTTGGCACTAGAGCTGCAACTAACGGTTATTTTCATCATCGATTAATCTGCCGATTATTTCCTCGATTAATCGATTCATCATTTGGTCTATAAAATGTCAGAAAATAGTGAAAAATGTCCATCCTAATTCTCAAAGTCCAAGATGATGTCTTTAAATGTCTTGTTTTGTCAGAATCCAAAGATATTCAGTTTAATATGATATAAAACAGAGAAAAGCAGGAAATCTTCATATTTGAGAGGCTGGAAACAGCATTTTCTGCCATTTTTGCATGAAAAATTACTTTAACGATTATTAGCAAAATAGTTGCAGATTATTTTTCTGTCGATCGACTAATCGATTAGTCGACTAATCGTTGCAGCTCTAGTTGGCACACTGCAGTTTGAAGGCAGAAATTCTCAGCCATGCTGTTGACTGATCTTTTAACTCATGACATGTCTGGTAGCAAATAAAAAACACCACACACATTTTAAAAACTTGATTTTCACGAGAGTGGCTCTTTAAGCTCGTGTTAACCACAGACCTTATTTCTGGCATCTAACTAAAAACCCGTTGCCTTGGAGGCGAGGGAATCGGAAGCGCAAACTTTTCTTTATACTTTATTTAATCTCAGAAGTCAAGCTGAATGAACGGTGGTATTAACTGGACTGTTGTTGCGCTGTAGGTGGTTCCTGCACGTGCAGAAGTCCCGAGCAGCGGAGACAACGAGCTGGAGCGCAGCATCAAAGCTGCCATGATGAGGATGAAGAAGGTGGCAGCCGACTCTGACGACGACGACAGAGGAGACGACGAGACACACAGCACAGAGTGGGACAGCTGAGAACACACACACACACACACATACCGATGAAGCTGTTGTCTTACATTACCCCCACTCTGTTTCCTTCACGGTTCTGAGCTACAGCTTACTTTGCTGCCAAATTTTCACCGAAAAGCTTCCTTTTAGACACGGATGAGGTTACACCTCTTTCTTTTGACGTTTTTAAAAAATAGCCCTGAGATGTTGTAATACATCCAGAACCAACCAGCCAGTGGCAGAATCAGGGTTTATGCTCCTCTGAAGCAGCTGGTTTGCAGAAACTGAGCGAATGAGTCGTTTGGCTTCAACGCTCATTAAGAAGAAAAGACGAGCAGTAGTGCTGTAGTACCGCACGTACGTGATTGAATTTCTCCCAACTCACCATCTGAAGCCTTTTGTGAGACCGTCACACAGCAGGGGGAGTTTGTGCTGCAGGCAGAGATGACTGCACTACACAACTCCCCTGTCACAAATACTAATGTCTCCACATTGCTGAGTCTAAACCGACTTCTATTATTTTGAATTTAATTAAATCTGAAGACGTTTTTTTTTTTGTTTTCCTTGACTTACCCCCTGTAAGGGCTACAGCAAGCTGAGTTTTGTAGTTTTTGCATTTTATTACTAAACAAAGGAAGAGTTGTGTCCTGAAGTGTTAATTATTTACAGCCTGTATGTCTAAAGTCACACTGTTTTTCTTTTAGTGTCGGGAATGTGTGAGGCTTAATTTAGGTGCAATTTATACATAATCTGTTATTTCTTCTTCTATGATGCCATAACAAATTAAGTGACAAGTAAAGATTCATTTTTTTTTAATAACCAAAACTTCCTTTTAGTGATGGAATTACTCTTTAATGGCTCTGTAGTTGAAATGTTTGCAGACGGTTGTTGTTGTTGATGTTTAGGGCAAACTTTGTATGTATGACCTTTGAACCTGTGACACAGAGCACTTACCTGAACAGACAAGGCTATAATGTATTTATTAAATACAATACTGTGTCTGTATGGCGGACAGCATGAAATGGCTTGCAGACAAAATGATTCGTTGCTGCAAAGATATGAAACGTGTTCCGGTGTGTCACAGACGAGCTGATGATGTCTGCGGCTGAAACACTTGTACTGCTGCGCTTTAATAATAAATGAAGACACGTTAGAGATCATAAACACGGATTGTTGGTGATTTCTTTTTCATTGGTCTGATATCATTTTTGTGGATTGCTCGTGGTGTTCCCTGATCTCCACAGGTTAGCTGTATGTGTGTCATAAATGAACCCCCCCCCCCCCGCACTTTACATGAGTCACATCAGCTCGAGAGGCGTCTTATCAGCCTCCGGTGAGTGTTCTTTGGCAGATTTATAATAATAATAACTTTATTTATATAGTACCTTTAAAAACAGAGTGCTCTGACAAGCAAAGCAGAAGGAGGGTATACAACAGTCAACATAACAACAGAGAGCTAAACAGTAATGGCAAAACAAAGCAAGACAATATTTGAGCAAATAAAAACAAGACGACAGAAGACGCAAGACATAAAAAACAAAAAAAACATGACGAATACAAATATGCAATTTAAACAGGATAAAAGCAGTAGAAGCAATAAGGAAATAAAATGAATAATAACTAGAAGTAAAAATCAATAAGATGAAATAAAATAAATAAGATAAAAGAGAGATGACATCACATAAAAGCAAGTCCGTAAAAATGGGTTTTTGAAAGTGATTTTAAAATAGTTGATTCTGTGAGACTTATCTCCTCAGGCAGCTCGTTCCAAAGTGGAGGGGCCCTGATGGTGGAGGGGCCCTGATGGTGGAGGGGCCCTGATGTTGGTGGGGCCCTGATGGTGGAGGGGCCCTGATGGTGGAGGGGCCCTGATGTTGGAGGGGCCCTGATGTTGGAGGGGCCCTGATGTTGGAGGGGCCCTGATGGTGATAGATTTAAGCCTGGACTTTGGAACAGCCAGAAGAGGATCTAAAGCTGCCAACTGCCTCATACGAGGTCAACATTTCCGTTATCTAGCTTGGAGCCAGATGTGCTTTAAAAGTGATCAGATTTGTCACCCACATGATGATGATGATGATGAGTCACATATTGTAATATCCCTCCGTCACTCTCACATCTCTCTCCTGCAGTGACGGCTCAGACAATCCCCCGCCAGCTGTGATCGGGTTTATTCAGCTCTGTGTACTTTAAACAGCTGCTAACAGAGGTAGTTACTCTGCAACATCATGCGTGTGTGCGTGTGTGTGTGCATGTGCATGTGTGTGTGTGTGTGTGTGAGGTGGAAGACGGGGCATGCACCTTGGGGAAGACACACACAGCGGGTATTTATACGATAAACCCGCCGATCGAGCGTCGACGTGAAATTCCGCAGCCTGTTACTATGGCAACAGGAAGTCTCAGTGGTAGTGGCCTGCAGTGCCATCCCTCTGTCTCTCTCTCTCTCTCTCTCTCTCTCTCTCTGACACACACACAGAGCAGCAGTCTCTTAATGATGTTTCACCAACTCGCCCACTCATCTCCAGTCACAATGAGCCTCGCTGATGGAATTAAAGCCACCAACAGCAGACGCTGCTTCTGCTGCATCACTGCTTCTGTATCGATTTGACTGTGATTGATAATTGATACAAGGCAACAAGGGTTATTTTAATTACTGATTCATGTCACTTATTCTTTTTTAAATTCATAATTGACTCTATAGAAAGTCAGTCAATCTTGTTTTTGTCCAAACATCTTGTAATTACAAGAAGATCTCATAAATACAAGAAAACTCTTGTACACGATTCTCGTAATTCTGATTTTCTCATAAATTATGATAGTTTCTCATTACAAGATCAGGATCTTTTCTCGTAATTATGAGACAGTCACTCATAATTATGACATAAGATGTCTAATTTTCTTTTTCTTTTGTGAATGTGAATGAAGGCAAAAATACAGCAAAGCTATCAGGTCTGTGAGGATGCACATCGGGAAAGTGGTGCTTCAAGCTAAATGCTAAATTCAGCATGCTAACATGCTCACAATGACAATGTACCATGTTAATATCTTAGTTTAGCATGTTAGCTTGCTAACACTTGCTAATTAGCACTAAACACAAAGTAGTGGAACTGCTATTAATTTTGCAAATAGCTGGTCCTATTTGATTTACTAAAAGGACGGGACACATTTGAAAACTTAGAGGAAAAGTCAGGGATCACAGTCATGAGGATTCATCCTCTGGGAGCATGAATATCTGTACTAAATGTAGAGGCAACTCCTCTAACAGTTGTTGAGATACTGAAGTCTGGACCAAAGCGGTGGATCGACCGACAGTGCCACCCCCAGAGCAAAGTCCTAAAAAAGTGATGAGATGCAGAGCAGACAGTATTCACACAGATGGATTGTTTAAAATGTCATGACAGTGAAAAATGCAGATCATAATTTCCCAGAGCCCAAAGTGACAACGAAGTCTCTAAAACCCAAAGATATTCACTTTACTATCATTTAGGATATGAAGCTAGAAACAGAAAATGTTTGGCATTTTTGCTTCAAAAAAGCTCGAGCCTTCAGTTCACAGTATGAAACGCTGAGAAGCTTCTCAGATTGAAGAAGATGAAGAAACAGAAAATGATCTCAAAATTAATCATGAACAGTTTCGATCATCCATCAGTTGTTTAAATCATAAAGCAAAAATGCCAAACTTTTTCTTGATTTTCTATCATTGTAAATTAAATATCTTTGGATTCTGCGTCACTCGGACAAAAGAAGCCATTTTCAATACTCCACATTATGCTCGGGGGACATTTTTCCTATTTCTTTTTTTACATTTATTTATAAACATTTAAATGATTGATAATTTAAAAAAATCAACAAGATTAATTGGTAGTGAATATAACAGTTTAGTAATAGTAATAGTGATCTGCAGTCCTACAACAGTTCAACTGACTTAACTGGTGAATGAACTAATCGTTGTTTATTCTGCATATTGATGAGACGTACCTGTGGCGACCAGCTGATCTCTGAAGGTGGAAAGGACAATTAAAAGACTCGGACTCTGATTGGCTGAGAAAGATGGCCATCTCTGTTGTGTAATTACAAGAATAATTGTTGGAAGGTTCTCTCGTTGTCAGTCATTCACACTGTTATTCACAAAAAAAGGAGCGAGTGGGAATAAGTTGCCACGGCAACATGTCCCCTGATCCACCCCTGCAGTTATTTCCTCAGCGCTGCGATGGCGTTGGAGTTTGAGGGGGGTTTTTCCGTCCCTCAAACAAGCTCATGTCTGTGTTTTCTGTTTTTGCTCTGATCAGAGAAATTGATACGTGTCACAGACTGTGATTAAATCCCACTTCTTTTGCTTTGGTTATGTGCGTCTCTGCTCGGATTACAGCTATATTTAGAGCCATGTAAATCAACATCAGAGGGAAAAAATGTGCGGTGGCGGAGCTTCTGTACTGCTGCTGTAGATTCATTCCACCTCCTTCTCTGAGCTTCTCGTCCAGGAACAAATGCCTCAAGACTTGTCAGCATATTTGTAGTTTCCTACACACAATACTGATTTGCAACTAAGGGGGGGGGGGATTTAGGGAAACCTCCTCTGTCCTCTCCGGGGAGCTCTCCCCAAAATGTGGCCCACGACTCCAAAAGAAGACACTGGAACTCAGCATTGTAATTAAACTAAATTTTAACAGTTGTCAGATCTATTGTACAATATTGAACAGGAGTCACAGAAGTGCACAAGAGGCATTGGTTCAAAAGGAAGGATCGTTCTTTGTGTTTCAGGATCAGGTGACTTATGAATCGAGTTAAACAGAGAGAAATGTCCCTTCATAGATCAAAACAGTGATGAAAAAATATAGACTTCATACATCATAGTATTACCCAGTAAATATGCCACACATGACAACACATGATTTCAACCATGTTTCAAGATGCACTCCCCCCCCCCCCCCCCAAAAAAAAAAAAAAGAAGCAGCTGCGACACCATCCCGCAAACATTATAAAACCTCTGAATCCTGACAGTTTGGTATATTTTATATATTATCATACATCTACAGAGACATTAGGTGAAGGTTGATTTACTTGGTATGTTCTGGAAACACTAGCTGCAGAGAGGCACCAAAAATAAATAAATATGCAAAACAAAAAAAAACCAAGAATCTGACAGGGTTCGTAGTGAAAAGACCCATGCCGTCTAAATGTTGTCAGTGAAGTACACTTTCACATTATTCGCCCATCGAGCAGCACCAAGTCCCCTCGCCCACAAATAACCACCACCATAACAAAAACCAGTGTGTATAGGAAGCACATCAACAGCTTTGGAGACGTCGTCGTTCTACATATGGACAACAATACTATTGCACACACACACACACACACACACACACACACACACACACACAGTCCTCTGAACACTACACTACACTCACGGGAAAAATGGGGTTCCTATTATTATTATTATTATTATTATTATTATTTTTGGATGTTTGTGAAGGAAAAGCTCCTGAGATGAGCCTTTTTCTTCTTTATGCAAATATAATCAAAAGTGAAAAACACCCACAAGAGAGTTGATGACTTCCTGCTGCGGTCCCTCCTCAGACTGAAACACCTGTTCTGAGTTTATCCCCACATTAACATCCTCGCCTGCCTGCCTTTTCTTCTCATCTCATTTTATTAGCGAGGATGTTTTCTCACAAAAAAAAAAAGAAAAAAAGTTATTATTATGGTGATGGTCATCACTTGGCCAGTTCTCCGTGCCAGGTAGTTGTAGTCTCACCTGGAGGCACTTTGTGTCACGGCCATATGTGCATATAATCTAAACTGCCTTCTAACACACCTGAGATAGACGAGAGGCAACAGCGAGGACAGCCTGGAGAAATATTTCATCACTAATTCTCTGAGGGGGCCACAAGGATTAACACCAATTATTACTGGAGTGATGCTGAACAGCGTTGTCTTTGAGTGTTATTCATTTTAGCCCTTTTAAGTCCCCTCTTCTACTCTCAGCTCAAACTGTCTGTGACGAATGCTGCAGCCTTCATCAGAAAAACAAGACAGATGGACAGAATCTAAGAACCCACCACCAGACTTTTTAAAGCCGTTTCCCCCCCACAGAAACGGAGAAGTAAGCTCAAAGTGTGACTTTTGATTTAGTTTCAAAACGGAGCTGTTTTGTGGAGCACGCTGGCCTTCCTCCTGCCAGTCTCCCTCTCCAAAAACATCTTTCTCACATGGTAGTGTTTATTAGAAGCCAAAGCTGACAGTGTCTGAGTGGACATCACCTTGGGGGGAGTTAGGTGCCACATAGTTTCTGCCCTGAAGACATACGGTCGTGAATCCTTTCGTCCCTGACCTCTGACCCTCTCAGCTCAGTGCCACCTCTCTCAGTTATCAACGCCTAGCTTGGAGAGCCCCTGCCTGAGCTCATGCAGCTCGTCTATCTTTCCATCCAGCATATCCATGAACTTCTTCAGCTCTCCCTTCATGTTGCCCTGCTTATGTTGACTGTCGTCTATGTCCAGCTGAAGACCCTCTATCCTCCCCTCCAGCTCCTTGTTCTTGGTCTCGGCAGTCTGTGGACAAAAAAAAAACAAGTTACATTACAGCGCAGGATGGATACTGGGACGTCAAATTAAAGGGGAATTTCTGAAGTTTCAACCTATTTTCCCATGTTTTTGTGTAAGTGATTAGTGGGAACAACAATTTTTGAAACTGGTCCAGTATTGAGTTAGAGCTCTGCAGCCGAGCTGTAATATAATCACACGTTGCGATAATACAATGTACGGCCACTAAAGGTTCTTGTTTTTGCCACTGACAGGCTCTGATTGTTATTATACAGTCTGTGGTGTCTGACAACCAGGGCTGCACAATATATCGTTTTTTTTATCGTCATCGCAATATCAACTTTCACAATAAACACATCGTGAAAGACACTCAGGGATTTTTTGAGTTAGTTAAAAGAGGATCTGTAGAAAACTGCTCTTTAAAATGTAACTATCGTTCTTTTTTGGTGCCTTTTGTGTCGGTCTGTCCTCGACTAAAGTTGAGTTCCTCCACAAAGAATCACGTAAAAGCACCACTTTAAATCTGGTGTTTAACAGAGATGTGCTCAGAAGTTTCCTGGAAATAAATCACTCAGCATGAAAAAAGCATAAAAAAGACTAATCGACTAAAGAAATCTTAGACGACTCAGACCAAAACAATCGATTAGGAGAGGGCAGCACTACTTTTGTGTTCAGTTCAATTTGTTCAATAAAATGTCAGAAATAACTTCCTTTCAGTTTTTTTTAAATTCAACAGGCAATTTGTTGTATTTTAGCAGAATACTGAAAGCAGCAGAAAGGCAGAACTGATATGATATTTATTTATCACAAGTAATATCATTATGCGTATTTTCCTTGTATCGTGCAGCTCTACTGACAACTTTATGGAAAGATGGAAAAGTCTCGTTCTGAAATCTCGTGAGATGTGACATGTTGCCGGAAGACAACAGTGGACGTTAGTAAAAGGAGAGAGGCGTGCCGGGGAGAGTTTGTTGTGTTGGAATCTAAAAGATTTTCAATTGCACATTTCCGAGGTGTGTTAACAAAATGTTGCGTAACACTTCGTGCAGCTTGTGGCTAGTTGTGCTACAAATGGCTACTAACACTCCGGTCCATACACTGCACCTTGCAGACCATCGGGTCTGCAGTGACCACTTCTTTCTTTCTCTGGGATGATGCTGACAGCCAAAGAGGAAAGAAATCCTACACCAAAAGGAAACCGCTGTTTGAAGCGTGGAGAGGTGCAGACAGAGCGGAGGAAAGCGAATGCTAAACTTAAAGTGTTGATCTGACATCAGTACACACATGGCAGGATAACTGCGACTTCTTCATCTTTCCATAATGTTGTCATACACAATAATAACAATCTGAAAACAAGCACTTTTAGTGGCTGCACAAATTGCTCGGCTGCAGCGCTGTCACTAAATACTAGACCGATTTCAAAAATGGTTGTTCCCATTAGTCACTTACGTACAAAGACTTGGGAAAATAGGATCCAGGTTTCTTAAGAAGGATGTGAGAGCATTTGATGTAGCAGTGAATGTTCTTTTGTCTTTATCTTAGAAGCTTCGCCAAACCAAAGACAGAGCTTCTTACAGCTTCTGTCAAGAAAGAGATAAAAGGCTTTCAGCATTTCAACATGACTTTATTTGGTCATAGGGAAATGTGTCCTGGACAGAAAGACTGCCACATAACAATACGTATACAGATGTACACAGTCCCTCATTTCACACCCTCTGACCCCTAATGACCTTTGAGTTTAGGAGATTCACTGATGAGGGATGAAATTATTTTACACCTATTCAGGCATCTTCTCCTGTGTTTAACTGGAACTCTGTCACGTCTGCCTGACGGGAGCAGTTTGTATTCTGAATATAGAACATGGCCGGGCTCCACCATCATTTTCTTATAATATTTCAACTACGGTCTTCTCAAAGAGCATTTGAGCAGAGGGATGCTCCCTCACCACCATCACTTTCACTGCAGTCTGTTTATTTGTGATTTTAACTTCACTGATATATTTTACCAAACCCAGCTGAGATTCTGTAACCTAATATTCTCTCTATCACAGGATGATAAAATAACATCATTACCCTCTGTCTAACCCCAGACATCCTGAGTCTGTGCAAAAAGTAAAGTCGCTGTTGGTGCATAGAGAATTCACATGTATATTCCAAGACAGGTTACAATATTTACACTGTAGTATTTGTAAGGATAAACCTGGGTAATGCAAACATAGGAGAAAAAAAAGAAAAAAGAAATCCCTATTTACATCATCAGGACTGAAAGCTTTACATTTAGAAGAGGTACATTTTGTGAGGATGGGAGGATAAAGCGTGTCTTTGAGACTCGCCGGCTGCAGGAGTGACACATTAATGCCGAAGATACCATTGAAGGGAGGGGTTTAAAATAGGAGTGCTAAATGGGTGTTGCGCCTGTATGACTGTATCCTCCAGCTGACTCCTGAAACCTAATCTCCACGTGAGGTTTCGTCTTTAAATAGAGGAGCCAAATGCGTAAGTTTCCTTTCAATATTGGGGGGGGGGGGACACACACACACCTTATCTCGTAATTATGAGTTACTATCTCTTGATCTGATCTGATGTTATATATCTCAGAATTACCAGATCTTTTCTCAGAAATACAAGATCCTAAACTCATAATTCTGAGAACTTTTAGCAACAATAATTACGAGATGAGGTGTCTGATATTTCTCTTTCTTTTGTGAATGGAAAGTGGACATTTTGAGCATTAAACACTTAATTTCCTGCGTTCTTGTGAATTCAAATGCACCAATTTGTGCCTTTTCTACATCAAATTATGTTTGGTCTGTTGCTACATTCATGTTTTTATTGGGGGGGACAAAAGCGTGTGTATTGCACCATGAGCAAATATTTTTAAAAAAGAAGAAAAAAAAAAAAGATACATATATTATTCCTCCTGAAATCTACGTCTATGAGAGGAGCCATGACCACGAACAAGTGGATTCATTTTCAACAATTTTCCTTCACCCATTAACTTTTATCTGAATGAGCTGCAGCCGAGTTTTCATTTTGGGCCTCGTGGATAGACGGAGGTATTCGAGAAATCCCATTGTCTGTGCTTCTCCTCAGTTTGGGGAGCTGTTAGATAAACTCCTGCCTCAGCCGGTTCTGTTGTCACTGTCACTCATCCAGCTGGCTGTTGCAGAAACAAACCAGGCGGTCGAGCTTTGTGAAGCACAAGAACTTCAGGCATGCCACTGTTGGTTTTATTCTCCTCCCTGCCCCGGCTTGAAAGGCAGCACATGCGTGACAGCTCGGATGATGAATCCTGCTCTGAGTCAGTCAGGACGGGGCGAGATGAGCGTCACTATCGGTGCAGCTCATGTCAGACTCGGCCCCTGCAGTCATTCAAAGCCTGGCACTTCTGGTTTTGCAGAAGGTCTGCTGTTACTCAATGAGCGATCAGACTTGACAAACAGGTGCTCTTTGTTACAAAGCAGACGAGAAGCGATGGGCGTGAATCTGTATCGTTTTTTGGCAACGGCAGATTTTCACACCCAACAACCCACACACCTACAGAAATGTTATCAGACTTGGTCATTAAAGCTCTCAAACAGCCATTTTTTTTTGCGGTCAGCAAAACAGGTCGAATCTGCACTGCTAGGAAACTAATAAGGCGTGACAGAGATGTAGTGTCTGTTTCACAGATTAGCTTTGAAAAGGAAGAGGAAACCTTTTCAAAGAGGCAATAATCTCCTCAGTGTTGTACTGGGGACGGACTTTTATTAATAGATACAGTAATCACAGTGTGCGTTAGAGAGACACGTGATGTTGTGTCACCAGCCTGCAGGCAGAACAGTGAATAGGAACTCTCTTTCTTTACCTCCGTCTGAAAGCGCTGCTTACGCCTCGGAGCGTGTGTTACCTCGCCGTGACAGACATCGTGTCCTCACGTGTGCTGTAAGCTCCAGCTTTTATACTCTGCTGTAAATCACACCTGAGAGAAATGTGGGCTCTGTGGGATTCCTGGGTGCTTTTTGAAGGTACCTGCAGTTTTGCGGTGATGCTCTCGCACTCCGCCATGAGCTGAGGGATTATCTCTGCCTGCTTCCTCAGGTTCTCCAGCTCCTGGGAAAAATAGATGCAGAAGCCAGTTTATTAAAAGCCAACAACACATTTCAGGTTGATTCTTTCTATATTGTTTCGTTAAAACAACTATAATGTTCTTTAGAAAAGAAATACAGGGAAATGCGCTTATTTGCTTTCTTGCCGAGAGTTAAATGAGAAGATCGATACTGTTGTGTTTCCAGTCTTTATGCGAAGATAACTGTCTTCTGGATTCAGCATCCATCTTCTCATCTCACTCTCGGCAAAAAAGCAAAAATACGAAAGTTATCATTTAAATCAGAAACTATCTGATCAGTAAGTAAAGAAGAGTACAAATTGACACATTTCAGGTGGAACCAAACAAAGATGGCAGCAGTAGAAAGCAGGTAAGGAACAATGAAAATCGAGGTAAAAGGGTAAAGAAAGACGAGGGCTGCGTCCGAAATCACATATGCACGACATACTCAACATGTATACTACAGTTCAACATCCTTTTGTGTGAATAATCAGTCGTGTGTATCTTTTCGGACGCACTGAGCTGTAATTTCCACGTCACTTCCTGAGAGCCTCCTTGCTGGTTGGAGACGTGTAACCATAGCAACCTGTGCCTCAGCTCTTACCAGCATCGCCAGATAATACATTACTGGAAAAGGTAAACCCAGTGGACACAGGTGACAAAATCACTTATTTTTAATGTGTAGAAATGTAAATTGTTATTGACAAAATTTTAAAAAGTGATAAACATAAAAAACAAACAAAAGAATATTACTGAAGTGCAGCAAACAAAATATATGAATCGATCAACCTATACGACAAACTCCATAAACCATAATTCAAGCAACACAAATTGAATATAACTGTTTGAAAAGCTTATTTATTCCTGCCCTTTAGTCAACTCATCCTAATCACATATATACAATTATACAAAATTAATACCTATTTCAGTATACCGCTAAATACTTTTCATAATAATATACATCTATCCCTATTTTATGTACAACCCAAAAAAACATACATATAAACATCTATCCAAATACAATTCATGATAATTATAAACAAACATCCACCCAGTGTCAGTACAATAGAACTATAGAATATAGAATATTTAACACCCATCCATATACCTCTTTAGAAACGACATCTTTTTAAACTGATTCCTGTGTGAGCTTTGTTTCAGCCCATTCCACAGATTCATTTTAATGTTGTTGTAACACTGAGTTTTTTTAAATTAACTTCTCCTCTCAGATTATTATCATATTTCAGCCCTCTCTTTCCATCAGCATGTTTTGTATGTTGCCTGGAAGTAGATTATTTCTTGCTTTGTACATTATTTGTGCCGTCTTAAATTTGACCAGATCCGTGAATTTTAATGTAGAGGACTTTAAAAAATAGTGAATTTGTGTGTTCTTGGTATCCAACATTGTTAACTATCCTAACTGCTTGTTTTTTTGTAGTGTGCATAATGGCTGTAGGTTAGTCCATACCTCCACACAGTAACTCAGATGAGTGTATAATGACTTATGGTCCAGAATGCATCTTGTTTTTCCCAGTACTACACGGCTTATATGGGATTTCCATCTTATCTTGTGGTCTACAATCACACCAAGAAATGTATTTTTATTACATTAACATTATCAATTATCACTTGAGAGTTTAGTTTACAATTTCCAAACAGCATAATCTTTGTTTTACTCAGATTTTGTGACAATTTAGTGACAATGTTTGAATTAAACATCTATTGTGGCTCTGAAAGTTTCATCCTGCAGCTGCCACGTACAGTTAGCATCCACAGCATCGCTCCACGCACACGGAGGAATAAGTGTCCGGCTCTTTGAAGTCACCTGCTGCAGCTTTGTTCTGTTAGTTCACGCCTGGCCAGTGCTGGGGTCAACACCGCAGTGAAAGCTTAATAATTCATAGGCACGTTTTTAATTGGAGTCGAGCGTGTGCGTTTCTAGACGGGGTGAGTCACTCGGCAGATGAGTCTCTGTGGACCGTCTGCTGTATCAGTGCTCTGCAAACAATGAGACTTCCTTCTGCAGGCCCCTCGGTCACCAGGAGCATTATGGCTGATGCACGACGACTGTGGAGCCCCCGAAGGACAGGATTCTTTGCATATAATCTTTCAAAATCAGCTCCAGCTCTTTGAACTACTTCCTTCCTGTTGTTTAAGATATACAACTCTCTAAGGAAAGGTTCATATGTTCTATTAATACTCAGGCTGCCAGGTGCTAAACTAGAATATCCCAGACACACGGTTTACCTCGGGGAATTGGAGAGGGTCTTTACGCAGCAGAGCCATTAACGTCATTGTTTTTGCAACACTATTACATTCAAACTAAATTTAGTTTCAACAGAAAATTAATCAACAACATATCTGAGGATGGATTAAATGTCTAGGTTGTTGATCAGACTTAGACAGGCTTCAATCAACAGAAAATTAACCTTCAACTTATCGATTATCGGTTAACCATTTAAGTTTTTTCAAGCAGAAATGCCACACATTTGATGCTTGAGGGTTCTCAAATGTGAGAATGTGCTGCTTTTCTTTGTCTTGCATTATAGTACATTTGTAGTAATAAATGTCAACATTTGATGACATCACGCTGAGCTCCAGGAAACTGATTTGCATTTTTCTTTGTTTTCTGCTGTTTTCTATATAAAACGATTTAGCAAGAAAACATTCTGCAGATGAACCGATAATGAGAATGACAGGCTCTTTTTTTTGTCAGCGTGCCACTTTTTGGGGATCAAACTAGAATATATATATATTTTTTTTAAAGATAATTTTTTTGGCTTTTTGCCTTTCATTGATAATACAGCTGAAGATTGACAGGAAAGGAGAGAGAGAGAGAGAGAAGGGACGACATGCAGCAAAGAGTGAGAAGGGTGAGAATCGACCTCGGCTCCGCTGCAGTGAGGACTTTGTACACGGGGTGTGCGCTCTACCACTGCACCACCAGCACAACCCTGAGAAAATATCTTAAAGGACTTGGTCAGATATCCACTACATCATTTAAAGGCCTAAAAATATATACTGACATACTGTCTTCTGCTGTTGAAACAGAAATCTACACTGACTTATCTACTATTTTCCTGTTACGGTAACTGAATTAGTTTTGTTCATCTCTCCCTCTGCTTCACACATTGTGTCTCCCTTTCATGACGTTGATGGGGAGACACGGTCACTCCAGGAAAAAGGCAGCGAGACACTCAGAGATGGGTACTAATCATTTGTCTGCAGACAGAAACAGCATTTAACCAGAAACAAGCAAAGGTCAAAAGACTGCGTGGCCGCGCGGGGCTCATCCTCATTAGAAGTAACAGCACCACGAGGCTCCGCTGAGCTGACAGGCAGCTAGTTTGGATTATGGGTGACTGATGCAGGAGACATAAGGTGATGCCGCTAATAGCATTTGTGCCAAATTCCCTGCTGCTCTCAAAGTCAGTGTTTGAATTCACATTCCCCCAGTCGGACTACTTTCACAGTGGAGTTCAATTGTACCCAAACAGGACAGATCACGTAAATTGCTGAAAAAAAACAAGCAGCACAGAAAGTAAATGGAAATGGAGATTAAAAACAAAAACAGGCAGTAGAAAGGTCTGGATTTAGCTGGATACAGTAGGTGAAAAAAGACCAATCCATACAACAAAAATCATTTCCGACTGAGGTATAATCAGCTCCTGAGGGAGGGAGAGGAACTGAGTAAGAACAAGAGGCGAAGAGCTGGTGAACAGTGAAGAACACACTGAAGAAAAAGTTCTGCAACTTCAGGAGATGAAGGGGGGGGGGGTGTTAACTTTCACGGTAAAATACCGCAGCGATTAAACATTTTGCAAACTTTACAGACAACCCTGCTCTCAACAGTGACCCTGTTGTTTCAAGACAAATGCCCTGCAGACGTCTCACCTGCTCTTTGTCTTGCAGCTCAGTCTCCAGCTCCTGCACTCGTGCAGACAGCTGGGCGTTTTTCTGCTTCTCCTGATTGGCTTCGTTACACTGAGCCTCCAGATCTGCAATCTGCACACACAGCGAATCAGGAGAAGTTGTTAATGAAAAAGTAGTCAATGTGGACAACAGGTTTTTAGAACATATTACCATTTTGTTTAGCCATCATTTTTGTTAATTTGTATTTAAGGAATCCTAAATATGCTGTATATTATGAGTGATGTCATCTTGAAAACTGGCACTAGCAATTATGCTGTTCACACAAAGCAACAGGCTGCAAGTCATTTTCAACAGAAGGCAGCAACACAAAGCTACAAGCTGACGCCCGACACTTGACGGGCGCGTGACATGCATCGAAAAGTCTCCAGTGCTCCAGTGACGTGGTTAAGCATCAAGCCATCATATGTTTCTATTTCACCATTTCCAGCCCCCTTCTCTGCTACTGTGTTATGCAGGCTTTCTGTGTGTTGCGGTGCAACACGGCGGCAAAATGTGAAACGAAACAAAACGGGCGCTTGAGCAACAGCGACTCGCTGAAAATGTAGCCGACCACACGTTGCTGTTTGTAGCTTTTTTTGTCGCCGGTAGTGTGAACACAGCATTAGACAACACAAAACAAAAACTTGCAGAATGTTACAAAATGAAGAGTATCATTGCAACACCAGCCCAGCTGCAGCAACAGCCCACATTGATTATGAAACAAAAATGATTCTATTTATAGTGGACTCTGGTGCAGGGAACACAGAAACTAATAAAATGTGCACATTTGGTGAGGGGTTCACTCATCCCACTATATAGATATTAAGTGACAGTATAACCTAACTACGACAGATAATCGACCATTTTGTCACAGTTTGTAGTGCAGTTTTGTAGCATTGAGTACATTTATGTGCACACTAATATTCCACTATTATTCCAGGTATCACAATATTCTGAATGTGGTCATGTAAACAGCATATTCTGTTTGGATATTATATATTTATATATATTATATTATATAATATAGCATTTTCCAATTAAGACATGTGGGATTGGCTGGTATTCTTCAGATTTTTGGAGAATTCTATACAGTGCATTCAGAATATGCATCTCAATTGGGGTTTTTAACCGCAGTTTGTGACAGTCAGCTCTGTGCGTTGCTATGGTTATTCTACACAAACCAACATTTTGAAAGGCTGGGGTAGAGATGCACGCACAAAAGAAAAGCCCACATTTCTGGTTGAAAGGAGAAACACAACTACATTAATAACTTAGATATCAACAGGTTTTTGTATATGCGCAAATATCACAACGCCGACCTTTTCAAGGTGGTTGAAGGAATGAGAGAGGGAGGCTGTCCGCCCCCGGTGAAAAAATTATTTTGACTTTTCTGCCAGCAGGATCGATGGGTTTGTGTACATTATTTAACTTCCCTGACTGTATTACCTTTTCCCTGAGCGTGTCACTCTCTTCCTTGCAGGCAGTAAGTTGTTTCTTCCAGCTCTCTACATTTGCAGAGGACTCCTGCAGTGCGTCCACCAGCCTGGCATTATTGTCTCTTAAAGTCTGCAGCTCTGTTTCCCACTTCTTGGCGTTGGTGTTGCTGTCAGACGAGAGAGACAAAGAGAGAGAGAGAGAGTTATTATTAATGGAGGAAGAATTTAGATAGGTTAGTGCTGAAAGGCCTGGGGCATGTGCCCACTAACATGACACATAATGCTACAAAATTGTTCCAGTCATGATTATTTAATTAGCTGTGGTGTACATCACACTGTCAGGAGACATTTAGATCATAAAAAAAAGAAATAAGTGGAAAAAGACTCAAAGGTATAATGAGCTGCAGCCCTGATGTGTACCAACATACAGTTTGTTATCTTTTCATACCACAGTATGTGTTTCTGTCTGATCAATAAGGTCAGAGAGGTTGTGATGTATATTTAGTATGCATGCTGTTCCCTTCTTTATGCATGGCTGGTTTGAAGTGCGCTGCTCTCCATCAAATGCGGACAGACTTGCACCGCAGCATTCTGCAGTCCTCGGCTGTTTCACTGCTGTGACACGCTTCCACAAAACAAAATCTCAAAGTCTTGTGAAGGCAGGAGAAGGGCCAACAAACACAACAGTGCACCAAACTGTGTTTTACAACCACAAGCTGGAGAAACGTAACAGTACGTGTGAGCTTGATGCACTGGGTGGAAAACACTTTATTTCACAGATCCGTCATTTTCTGGTAAGAACTTTCCAATTGGGTAATTGGATGGTTGATTGAGGTAAGTTGTCCAGAGGAATTTCTTTAATTCACCTGGTCAATGTAAACCAAAAGTAAATATTTATTAGGTAAAAAAAACAAGAAAAATAACTTTTAAAGAACGGAGGAGCACTTTAGATTTCTATAGCTGACATTATGTGCCTTTCTCTGAGCTTCGAGGAAAATAATTATATAAATAATAAGACAATATAGTTAGCAGGCATCATCTTTATGAGGTAAACTTCAAATAAAGTAAGAAAGGCCCCATAATAATAGAAAACAAAGTATATATACAGTATATACATATAGCTTCTTGTAGGGAAGTTAAATCATGGGATAAGTAATTAAATAGTAAGTAATTCAGTTCTGTGTTATGAAAATACAAAATAAGGACAAAAGATACAGCATATCAGAAACCGACCAATGAAATATACTGTATACTCAGTCATTTAGCACTGGAAACTTCAGTCTCCATATTTGTTGAATTCCCTGTAGACAACTGCACATTTTGCATGCTGTGTACTGATTAATTCTCTACAGGTCACACCAGAAATCTTATTTAGTAGCAGATGATATTGTCCTTCTTTAAGAATGTACGATTATGTATGTATATATGTAAGACAGTTATTGAAAACTACTGGAAAATAAAGTGTTATCCACACCACTCGTGCAGATGTTCATTTAATTCTTATTTGCTTGTGTGTGTGAAGTCTGAAGTGTTTCCAGGGAAGGTCTGCTAATTGGTATTTTTTTACCTCAGGGTCTCATATCCCATCTGGATCAAATATGTCAGTGATTTTTGTTGCTAACCAATACTAATTCTGGCTAAATTTACACACTGTGGTTTTAGTTGACTCTGATGCCCTTGGGTCAGTTTCATTCCATCTGGAACCTCATCTGGTGTTTCATGCAATTACCGATTTATACGCTCAGCATCTGGATTATAAAGACCATATAACCAAATGGTGGCGCAGAGCAGCGTCACTCTTTAGATTAGATCAGATGAGTTCTGAGTCCTTGGGGGAAATGATATCATCCCAGCAGCAATAAAATGAGAACATTTGAGCACAGTTTGCATCAGAGACAATTAGAAGACAAGAAAAAAAAAAAGATGAGGAGCTAAAATGATATGATGCCCCTTGAAGTGAGTTTCACTGTATTGTGAGATTATGTGGCACGTGATTTTATCCTGAAGGGGGGGGGGGCACATTTAGATGCATGTCACATCCAAGAGGTTCTTCTGAGAGGAAACCTTACCTCTGTTCCACTGCACTCTTGAGACGTTCGTTCTCGGTCTTCAGCACAGCAGCCTCCGGACCGACGTGAGAGATTTTCTCATCATCTGTCCCATTAATGCTGGACGCCTGGTTGGTGGAGGGCGTCTCACGTCCAGACTCCTGGTAGGGGACGGAGGGGGACGTGTTATGGTGCAGGTCAGGTTTTTGATTCAGTCTACCTGCAGCTTTCTAAATGTCTGATGGGGTAAAAATCCATAAATGTTGCTCTGACTGTGAAAAAGGGCCCTGGGTTTTTTTTCCGGTGAAACACTGTAAACACACGTCAGCTATGACAGCGGAGAGGTAGGGGGAAAACTGATGCCAGTATTTATCATGTCACACGGCCCAGCAGCTTTGATTCCTGCCATCTGGAGTCCGTGCTGGCAGAGAGCAGGCCTGCTGGATCTACCATCTACCTCCATTCAATGCTCTCGACTGACTGACAGAATTATCAGTTTCAGATCATTTGTAACGAACTGAGAAACTATACTGTAATATTTTATTACTCTCACTGGCTTCCTTGTCCTCTTAATTACCCTGGTAGCATAGGATGACCTTTGACCTTTCTTTTATGATAATTCACACTGTTACATGAATGATTTCTGTTGTGTTGACATGTAGTACTCATAGTATTCAACACAAGCTTCATATAGTTCAGTATTTCAACTTAAAGGGACAGTTCACCTAAAAATAAAAAGTACATGTTTCCTCTTACCTGTCGTGCCATTTATCAATCTAGACTGTTTTGGTGTGAGTTGCTGAGTGATATCTGCCGTAGAGATGTCTTCTCCCAAATATAATGCAGCGAGATGCTCAAAGAATACATGTGAAAAACTCAGCAGCAATGTTTCTTTCCAGAAATCATGACCCGGTTCCTCAAGATAATCCACAGACCTTGTTGTGAGCAGTTTCATGTAGGAACTATTTTCTTTCTACCCAACTACATCCGCCAACCTTATCACTGCGCAGAAGGAAGTGTGCATCTCCTATTGGACGAGAGGCTCGCTAATAGTTTGATACTGCAAGTTCACCTGAGCTAGCTAACGTACAGCTCAGCCGAGGAGGACGCCATTAATGTTGACATCTCGCTCCGTCACGTCGCTCTCTGCTGGACGGCGCTCACAGCGGAGAGCAGCAGAGTAATACATGCAGCTCACTGTTTGCACTGGAGGCGGGTTGCTGGTTTGGAAGCGCGGACACTCCTCCGTTAGCTGCCGCTGCAGCCAGCGAGCTAACGCTACCTGTAGCTGGTGCAGACCGGCTACAGGTAGCGTCTACCTGCCGTCCCCCGGGAAACCCCGAGCAGAAATTGATTGAAACATAATCCATAATAGAAATCATAGTAACAGTACTTATACTAATGACAATGAGTGACAGCAGTGGTAGCAGTACAACTATTATAACTATAGTAATGGTAGTAGTAGTTGTAGTCATAATTCGAGTACTAACAGTAATACAAGAAGTAGTACTAGCAGTAGGTGAAATAATTGCAGTAGTAGAAGTACTAGTTTCTGTACTAGTAGTGGTAACAGTACTAAATGAATAGTGCTTAGTAGTTTTTGTAGCAGTAATAGTATATTTGTAGTGATATCAGAGGACTCTCAGATATCAGTCCACAACATGATGAATGACAGGAGACCAGCGGACCAGTGAGGCTGTCTGTGGGTGCAGACAGGACTGAAAAACACCTCACACATCACGGCCCTCCACCACCCCTGGCTTTTCTTCCAATCACAGCCAGTGGTTTAAAGCGAGTCCTCGGGGAGACTGAGACCTTGTTGGCACAGTAAACAAAAGACAACAGCTTTTCAATTGACATCAAGACTGCTTTAAATGAGCTGCATTATTGTGCTGCAGTGACGTTTGACCCGCAGGAGGACTCCGTCTCCTGAGGCTGGAAACTAGTCGGGCTGCCCCCTGAAACTCAGAGATTCAAATAATCAGTCGCAGACCCCTCAAGTCTTAAAGTCGAGCCGTCGTTTTTTCTCCGTCAGTGTGCAGTGTGTACAAGGGGCTGTAGAGCAGCAACACATTTAATTTACTATAAATTCTTCACAATAAAAGCGCCCCCTTATTTTGTTATTTAAAAGCTTTTATTGTGAAGCAACAAAATCAGGAAATAGCTCTTCTGCAGCATCACTTGACCATCGCTGGTTTTCACAAATCTAAGGTTACCTTCTAGACACGACCACGGCACTTAACACACAACAACTTCTACAACTAAAGGAGAAAATGAAACAGAAAAGAGCAGAAATCTGAAAGAAACTTCAAACCAGAGATTCAGATGCTACAAAAGTACTGAGAGCTGAACACCAAACTTTTAAAAACACCTTTTTTTCTGCTGACATGAGTACAGCCGCTGCTGGGGGCAGAGCTACACGTGAAGGAGGGGGCGGGGCCACACGCTGAGGAGGGGGCGGAGCTAAAGTCAGCTGTGGACCTGCGTCCCATCCCAGCATGAGTCTGTGAATTTACAGCCCACAACAACTGAACACGATATATTCTCTGGCTTGTCTTTGATACATTGTGTCGGCAAAAACTGTTGCACGCCGTTAGCTTAGTTAGCATGCATTAGCTCAGACGGCTAACATGGCTTGTTTACTGTGTACAGCACAGAACCAATAGTCGAATCGTGGTATCGTCTGATTCCGTGACACAGTTCTGAGTCGGGTACAGCTCTACAGGTAGTGCTGAAGCACCGGCCCTCTGACCAGATAAGTGCCCCTTTTTCAAAGACAATTTTTAGTTTATATTATATTTTAGTTTTTTAATGTGGCCCATGGCATCAATTCTCAATTAAATGCATGTAATAATGCCAGAAAGTTGCATCTGAGTTGTAATTTTGCGAGACTACACCTCTCCTTTTCCACTTCCTCAGAAGCTCAGATTTGACAGTTTAACTGTTCATCTAATTATTATTAGATTATTGAAATCTCTTATACGTCCACAATTTATTTCAACTACACAAAGTTGTTTGGTGATTCTAAATCAGATTCATACTTTAGCCGAATATTAGTGGGCTATTTTCTACTAACCTTATATAAGTTAGGTCTACATTACAACACTGTTTCATTGAAAAGTTGAAGTTTATTTGCAGCGCTGAGCTTTTAAAATCCAGCAGCCATGATCACGAAACTCTTGTGCAACCGTGAGTATTTTTTTAAATTTCTGTGCAAACCTTTATTGAAGAGCGTTGTGTTGCCGATCGGGGGGAGTTTTTTGGACAGACTTTTAATGGAGAGGCGAGGGACTGCAGTCTGCGTCAGCGACTACAGATCAGAAAGGGGCTACATTTATCCAAAAGTTGATTCTGTTTCAACTTTTCATCGCAGGTTGCTTTTTTTTTTTTTTTTTTGCATCCTCTGTGATCCCCGTTGCCGCAGCGGAGCCGCACGACCCAAATGAACTGACTGGTGTTTTTGCC
This sequence comes from Heterobranchus longifilis, assembly GCA_028570985.1. Lineage (NCBI taxonomy): Eukaryota > Metazoa > Chordata > Actinopteri > Siluriformes > Clariidae > Heterobranchus > Heterobranchus longifilis. The sequence continues at coordinate 8,289 of JAOVVB010009524.1, read as the reverse complement.
TGATCGGGTGTGAATCCAGGATGGCGGTAAACACTCACCACTCTTGTCGTGGTTTTGTTTGGCTTGTTTCTCTGCATCCCCGCTGCCCGAGTCCACCGGAGAGCTGCACCTGGGATCAGTCTCTGTACTGCAGAAAATCAACAGGAAAACAGAGAAGCATGTAAACAAGGTTTAAAGAATGACAATCGTTTCTGCAGAATCTCCAGTAGACACTGTTTTACCACCGGTTACTGTCGTACACAAACTAAATTTGGTCTTTGTTTCCTTCAGTTAAAACGCAGGTTTAGTTTGTGAGTTCCTCAAAAACTCCTCGGTCCCCTGTCGGGACGGGACAATAATCGGTTTTATCGTGGATCGCAATAACAAACGCTCACAATAAGTTGATGGTGGTGAATTTCCATTATCGGGATAATCGTGAATATCCTCACAAACTGACTGCAGTTTACTACAGTGTACTATCTGTGATGCAGTACTAGTATTTGTTTCTTTAAATAATCAGAATGTTCCAAGAAAAAAGTCAGAATTTTATGGGGAAAAAAGTTGCAATGTTTGAAGAAAAGTCTTAATGTTTTGGAGAAAAAAATCTTAATTTTATGAGAAAAAGTCTTAATGTTTCAAGAAAAACAAGTTGTAATTTTATGAGAAAAAATGTCTTAATGTTCCACGAAAAGAAATCGTAATGTTCCGAGAAAAAAGTCGTAATGTTTTGAGAAAAAGATCGTAATGTTTTGAGAAAAACAAGTTGTAATTTTATGAGAAAAAGTCCAAATGTAAGGTAAAGCCGTTGTAAGAGTTTTAAAGATATTTCGTTGATTATCTGGATAATATTTTGGCCAGGATAATCGTGACATGAAATTTCCGTCCCGTCCCACGCCTCGTCCCCTGGGAAATGTCCTGCAGTGGAAACGCCCTCATCGTGACACCCGTTACATCACTTAAACCTAGAAGCTAGCAAATCTCAAAGTGAGTTTCCGTCCTGTTTTCCTGGCAGACTTGCAGGTGTCTCACCTGGAGAAAGGCTGGAACTCAGTGAAGTTGGCCCAGCCACTTCCCTGCGTCTCTGCTGCGCTCCTGGACCAGCTGTCCCACCCTGCTGGGGTTTGTGATGCTGCCGTCCCTCCAGAGTCCCTGAAATTTGCTGTATTTTCACAAATTAATAAATCTTTCATAAATGTGAGATTGTGGTTAGAAAATACTTAGCCTCTGTGTGATAATCTAATCCACATTTAACTGGTCTATTGTGACGGAGCGGGCCTGTCACTGACTGCGAGGCGCGCGGACGCAGCGCGAGTGACACACATATCCGCCCCGACACTGAGCGCACACACACACACACACACACACACACACACACACCCGGACATTCTCCGCTACCGACCAGCCACAAAACAGAACATTCAACTCCACAACTTTTCCCCGTTGTTTCCCCGTTTTCCCCGTGCCACCAAGGGTGCACACTTGGTTGTTCTGGGACTTTTTCACCATACACATCCACACGCACGCCGACTCACCCATCACCTCGCGCCGTCATCCTGCCACCGGAAGAAAACTGGAGCAAACAATTCCTTGGACTTTTAGGGTTGCGCTGGCGCGAAAGTTGTAATGACGTGGCATCCGTGATGTGGGTAATTTTTCATTAACTGTTTATTTTGTCGTTTGTAAAGAGTTTTGGGACAAATGAAAAATGGTAGCATATTTGTGCCAAATGGTCGTTATTTTTTAAATGTATGTTTGGCATTTTAAGATGCCATAATTTGACTTTTGGTGTTAATTTGCCCAGTGGGAGGGGCAAGCAGCATAAAAGCAGATGCTTTGCCACTTGGAAGTCAGTAGGGTCCTTGGTTACGCTGCAGGTAACAGCTCTCCTGTCCGTTTTTTCGATTGAGTATTGTGTGATTGCCTTGTCTCTTTGGGGTCTCCAAAGAGACAAGGCAATCTTGTCGCTGAGTTATTGAAGAACTCTGTTTTTTTGTGTACATAGTATTTTGAGTGTGTTTTGTACAGTTTATGTATTTTTTTCACTGTACATATATCTGCACTGCTGCACTTTTGGGAGGCTGGTGAAATTAAAAATCACTTGAACGGAAGTTTTGACTGCGCCATTGTGTTTTTGGATTTTTGCGTGTTTTTTTTTTTGGTGGAGTTTAAGGCGAACCCACGACACGTAATAAAAACACAATAACTTGATCGTGGTGAATTTCCATTATCGGGATTATCAGGATAATCGTGAATATTGTGATTATCCTCATGAATTGCCTGCAGTTTACTAAAGTGTCCTACCTGTGATGCAATGCAAATATTTGTTGTAATGTTTTTAAAAAGTCACAATTTTACAAGGAAAAAAGTCGTAAACAAAGCAAAATGTAAGGTAAATTGATTCCAGTGTGTTTTAGAACCGTTTTAAGAGATTTAAGCATATTTTGTTTATAATATTGTGAATTGCAATTATTTTGACCATGATTTTCATATCGTTCCAGGTCACCTCTTTGTAAGTAGACTTGGCATCCTATATAACATACATTTGAAGCAGTTTCAAGCACTTTAATTAAAAATCCAAGCACTTTTCAAACCTTGAAAACACACATTACAATTCAAGGTTTTTCAAGGATTTCCAGCACCCTGGGTTGTGTGGGGCCGTGGGGCACACACACACACACACACACACACACACACACACGGACACGGACATTTCCCCGCTTCCCTCCGTCTCCAAATCAGGCAGCACGGGACACTTAACTTCGCAATTCTTCTCCCCGTTCCTCCCTGTTCGCCAGCGCACCAAGGGTGCACACTGGGTCGTTCTGGTACTGTTCATACACACTGTGTTCATACGCACACACATGTTGACTCACCCCATCATCCCGTCGTGCGCCTGTCATTCTGTCACCGGACGAGAACCGGAACGAACCATTTATCGTACTTTTATGGTTGCGCTGGCGCGCAAAGTATAATGGCGTGGCATCAGTGGTTTGTGTATTCTTTTGTTCATGAATGATTGTGCCACCTGTAAACTGTTTTCTGTCAATCTGATACTAGTGAGATATGGAAGCATATTTAGTACAAATTGTCATAGGGTTTTGAATTGTGTTTTGGTAGGTTATATTCCTTAATTTGCTTTATTTGTGATAATTGGCCCAAGCTGGATTGGCAAACTGGATATAAGCAGATGCTTTGCCCCCTAGCCAGTCAGTCTGATTTTTGCTGGTTACGCTGAAGGTAACACAGAGATTCATTCTTGATTGATTGCTTGTGTTTTGGACTATTGTTGACTCTTTGAAGACTGTATTTTTGTTCCCCCTCTGTGAGTTAGTGAAGAACTCGTTTTATTTATTTATTTTCTCCTCTTGTTGTAAATAGTATTTTTATTTTTTATTTTATTTTTTGTATTAAACATAGTATTGCTGTACAGTTTTTTTTTCTCCCACTGTACATTTGTTTTTGCACTGTTCACTTGAGAGTCTGGTAAAATAAATTACCATAAGCTGAAGATTTCTGACTGCGCCATGGTTTTTCCACAATTTTGTGTTTTTCTGGGAGTTTGAAATTGGACCCCGCGACATGTGAATATTCATTATTTTTCTCACCTGCTTTTACAGCTGTCCTTCCCATGGATGCCTGTGGCATAATTTTTGCCCCCACACTGTCCAGTGACCTCTGATGCTCTGAGCATGTGCACTCAACTTACTATAGTGGGGCGGCATATCTAACCTATTGTTCATTTTGTGATATAAGCACCACATTTGGCAGATGTGTTGATAGATATATTTGGAACAAAACTGGATATTGGGCCATCACAAAGTCGCCCCCTGGTGGCCATGGCAGCCAGTTTTCCTATTAGACGGGTCAATATTTGGTTGAACCCCAAAAACATTTGATACAAAGTTTTGAAGTTTTCAATGGATTCTGGTAATACAATACTGCCAAGCCAGCCATATACACAATCACCATGAGCACATAAAACATGCGTAAGCCATGTTTTATGTGTGATAGTTGTATCAGTTTAAAGTAAACTTTACTGCACTATGAGCAGCCTAACCTATATAGCTAGCAGGCAGGCAGGCAGGCAGGCAGGCAGGCAAAACAACAGATATATATCTTATATATCAGTTGTTTTGCCTGCAATTAGCAGCAATTTCTAATTGCACAGATACATTTTATGTGCCTTTCTGCCTTATGTAAAGAGTTATTTGTGAAGCAGCATCATATTATACCATGACGTAGTGTTGAAATAATATCTGAAAAGTAATATTATTCATGTGTTCTTTTTTATTATGGCCCAAAGCAGAACAGATTGAGATTGAAGCATCTTCATTATCCTCCTCATCACTCACATCTTCATCAGAGGATAAGAAAAAGAAGAATAAGAACAGCAACAAAAATAACCCTAAAAGAAAGCAAAGACAAGTAATATTTAATGGAAATAAATAACATAATTAGTTATTATCCCCCCCCCCACACACACACACACACACCTTGAAACTGCACCCACAAACCATTATTGTTATTAGGCGTATTTACTACTTACTAATGTGTGTGTGTGTGTGTGTGTGTGTGTGTGTGTGTGTGTGTGTGTGTGTGTGTGTGTGTAATTTTTGTTTTATTTTCTTTAACTGTTTTTACACTACCAGTGATATTATTATTATTACTCAAATTATAATTGTTGTTGCTATTTTTGTCATCGTTAGTATTGCTATTATTCGTATTAGTATTATTACTATTATTAACATAATTGTGATTACTGTTATTAATATTTTAATTATTAGTAATGTTATATTATTACTGCCAATATCCTCATGAGACATACTTAAGTATTTAATAAGAATACTAAGAATAACTACTTTTAAACTTATAACAAAAAATGAGAAAATGGGAGACAGATAATGAGACAGATAAATGTGACAGATAATTAATTAATATTGAGTCAACAGCCAAAGGGGGAGCACAATGCCCATTTTCACTTCTACTTTATTTTAATTAGCATTATTATTTTTAATTTATTTTCTCATTATTTGTTATTATTATTTATTTATTTATTTTCCCTTGCGGTCTGATTGTTTTCTATCTTTATCTCCTTAGGTATCTATTTTGTAATTTGGTTTATTATTATTTCACTTTCATTTTTGCTGTTTGTTTAGTTTTGTTGAAGGGCTCATTTGCAGAAGTAGATAGAAGCCATTCTTGGGATGAATGAACCAGAACCAAGCTGGTTCTGGTTCTATTTTATATATATATATATATATTTTAAACTGTACATTAAAGGGAATAGCATGCTATTCCCTTTAATGTACAGTTTAAAAAAAAAAAATCATGAGCTATGAAATGGACTACAAAATAAACATTAGTTAGTAAAATGGATTTAAAAAGAGATACCTGTCTTCACAAATGACCCCTTCAATTATTAAATTATTAATTTATTTTTTCAATTATTCTTTGACTTCTCTTCTTGTACATGCCCAGTTGAAAGTGACTGTCATTGAATGAGATGGATGGGGGTCAATGTGGAGAGTGTAGGGGAGGAGGGAGAAAGGGGGAGAGAGAGTGAAAACGTAAGAGGGGTGGATCTGAGTAAAGGAGGGGAAGAGATTTAAGTTAGTGTCTATCTATGATGTATGTATATGTATCATTGTGGTGACTCACTGAAAAATAAACAAAAAATGTCAACAACAAAAAAAGTAGCAATAGAAGTAATATTCTTTAGCATAACAAGGTTTCAGTTATCCCGTTGTTTTTATTTTTTGATCCAGGACCAGAGGGAGTGGTCACAGTGCTCTGCTGCAGCCATAGATAAAGATTATCGTGATGGCCAGTGCTGCTATAAGGAGGGAGTACGGCGCCATCCTCCTCATTCTGAGTGTGGCTGTCTTAATCTTTGTGCTCCACTACATGGAGGTCTTGGAGGTGAGAACTGGGTTTTAGTAGGATAATTTGAAGGGTGGACCCTATTTGAAATGTATAAGTCACTTTTCAGGATATTGTTTTCAAATGTGTTTAAATTAATAAAAATAAATAAATTTTGCTTTATTTAGTTGCTTTATTTTTGCTTTTAGTACTGCATTTGATGAATCTTTGTCACCATCTATCTCAACTCCCTGCCAGTTTCAGTACGTAATGCCCTCCACCTCAGTTTCCACTGACCCTGACATACATCACGGCTACTGCACCTTCCCACCACTGTCCCCTAAGGAGGCTCTGGAGGAACGTCTCCTCATAGACTCAGTTGCTTGGCCTGAAACTCCACTTCTGCCAGATCCTCTTTCCTTGGAGCAGACCAGTGACCCAGCTCACAGCACCTTCACCATTCTCCCAGGGAGGGGAGGAGGACAGTGGCACGTAGGGGATCAGCTGGAGGTTATGATCAAAATGTCTGACTTCAAGGGCCATCCCAAGAAGTCTGGTGGGGACGTCTTACTCGCCCGGCTGTACAACTGGAAGATTGGTACTGGTGTGGCTGGGCAAGTCGTGGATCATCTCAATGGCAGCTACTCTGCTGTATTCTCTTTACTCTGGGAAGGAAGTGCGCTGATTCAGGTGATGCTAAAAACATGTTAAATGTGATTGTACTGTAGGTATTTAATCTATCTTCTAAATGACTGTTCACTAAACCCTACCTCCCTTAGTTACTGTTACTACGCTTGTTAACTTTCACTTCTTGCATGGCGCATATGCAGTTTGTGATGATAACAGTGGCAGATTTACCACTCAAAAGTAATTTTAGAAACAATTTTCATTTCAGACAAAGCAGGGTCTATTTTAGCCACCAACTGACACTCGAAGATTTTACCAGCTGTAGCTAGCTAGGTAATAGGGATAACTTGAGTTGGGCTGCCAGGGGTCTCAAACATGTCTCAATGCTATTCCCATTGCACACTGGGGGTGCACTGTCCAAATAAAAGTAGCTGTAACAATCTGCTCTGCCTGCATTCTCCTCAGTAACTTTCCACACCCCTGTCTCAACCCTCCTCTCAGCCACTCCCACCTCATCAGCCAGTTTCCCGCCACTTGGACTTCCTCCTTTGTATTTAAGCCCCGCCAACTCATTCATTCACTGCCAGATTGTCTCCCTGCATTAGGCACAGCTATCCCGCACTCTCCCACGGATTACTCACCCGGTTTCAACCCTGTCTGCCCCCAACTTGTCTCGTCTGCTGCCTGCCTGATCAACGCTCCAGCTTTCTGTCCCCGACTCTTGCCTCGTCCCTTCCTGGTTCTCGTCTGCCTTGGTTCGTGGCTGCTCAGCGTTTTCCTGGCTCTGCAACAAATGAGTTTTGCCTCCTGTTTCCGGGTTCCTTCGCCTCGCGAATGTGAGCCAACAGACTGTTTTTGTGACTTGTGTTTCTCTGCTGGCTTCGAGCCGCAATGTTGCCTGCCTGTGTTCTGTTTGTCTTGCTGGTGATCTGAATAAATCCTTCTGTCAATTGACCTGTGGTCCGGAGTGTTGCTATTGGGTTCTAGCACTCCCCGTTACAGTACAATCTGGCCAGAAATGGACCCAGCATGCACTACTTTGCCGCAGGATCGCTTCCAGAGAATCGAGGGCGTTCTCCAGCAATACAAGGCACAGATGGCTGCCTCCTCTGCTTGAGCTGAGCGCTCCGTGGCGTCACAGGAACAGTCGCTCGCAGCATTGACTGTTCAGGTCCAGCAGCTGACAGCCTCTGGGGGACAGCCGAATGGGTGCGCCGCTCTTCCACTTGCAGCTCATTCCAGTCCTTTGCCGAGGAGATCCACAAGGTTTTTGCTACGGGCTCGTCCGACGTCGACGCCACATGGGGGCTGCTGAAAATTCGCCAGGGCCATCAGACCATCGCGACTACTCCATCGACTTCCGTACCAGAGCTGGGCGAAGCAGTTGGAACGTGACGCTTTTCTCTACGGGTTAAGTGACTATGTAAAAGATAAGCTGGTTTCCTATGATCTTCCCGCCAGATTCGACGAGGTCATCGCACTGGCCATTCGAGTGGACATCCGCATACAGACCCGCCGGCGTGAGAGACGTCACAGGTCCGCACACTCCATGCTCGACTGCCAAGCCAGAGCTCCTCCCTTGTCTTCCAGTCCCGCCTTGTCGACAGGGACAAGGGGGGCCCGAACCCATGCAGCTGGGGCGCACCAGCCTGTCACCGGAGGAACGGGAGCGACGCAGAAGCGGTAATCTGTGGCCAGGCCGGCCATTTTGCCTCCTGTTGTCCAGCAAAAGACCGGGCTTGTCAGTAGAAGCGGAGGTACTGGCGAGCCGAACCCTACTCCAGACCTCCGCTCATCAGAGACCCATGATCCGGGCCAAGCCCC
>JAOVVB010009502.1:0-16820 GCA_028570985.1 Heterobranchus longifilis | reverse complement strand
AAGCACCACTTTAAATCTTGTGTTTACCAGAGATGTGCTCATAAGTTTCTTGGAAATAAGTCATTCAGCATAAAAAACCCATTAAAAAAATGATTAATCGACTAAATAAATCTTAGTCGACTAAGTTCAAAATGATTGATTAGTCAACTAATCGACTGAGAGAGGGCAGCCTTAAAAAAAAGACATGGAAATCTCACTTTTTACAATATGGGACCTTTAAAAGAAAGAGTTCCATATTGATCAGAAAGTTTTACATTTTGTATATTTGTCTAGCTGTCATGCTATAACAAACCCCACCCATTCCTCACACAAGCAATATGTTATTTCTACTCCCTATCTGACAAAGTTCTGGCTGTATTACTCACAAATTCAGGCTCTGCTATGCACATGCACACTTGACTTCAAGGAGAAAGTGTTGTCAACATCAAGATAAATGCATCAGCTACGCAAGCGAGTGTCGTGGCAAAAGATCCATTACCGGCAGATAGAGCATCTGCTTTGCATTCACTGGACATTTGCTGCTAAATTAGGCCCGTATAATGGCAGAGAAGGAGCCATATCTGGTTTCAGTTATGACCTAAACAAGGCACAGTGTAATGACCTGCATGCATGTGATGAAAAACATATAAAGTATGAGATTTCTGAAACATCATGGGATGAAACATGGAAAACTGTAAAAGATAAAACACGTGTTTAATCTTTGTGTCTTTTACATACCATGACTCAGTATCACAGGCTTTTCACTGACCCTTAACAAACACAACTAATCCAGACCAGAGCTGCCGACCGCCTTTTCATGCATTTTCAATGAATACTGCTGCTTGAGTAATATATCATGAAATATTAAATTTTGGTCTTTAATGCTCCTGAGTACTGACTCAGGAGTGGTCTTTTATTACAAAGTCAACTGTCTGCTGAAGTTTCTCTGTCAGCCAACAATCCACACATCTAAGAAGATGCTATCACACTGAGAAACAATTACTGTTTTTGCAATATGAGCTTTTTGTGTTCAAATGGCAGCGTGTGATTATATTGTACATCAAACATGCAGCGTTGGAAGCTCTGGAGAGCAGTTACACCATCAAGCTTTTCATCTTTTTTTTTCTTGTCATGTTTTGAACAGTTTGTTCCTTCTTGTCCCAATTTGTTGGTGTCTGAGTTGAGTTTCAGTCTCAGTATATTATTAGTACTGTACATTTTTCTGTATGGGAATTGACGTCAGATTGCATGACGTCGCGTCAGCATAAGCGTAAACGTGATACCAAAAATGATTTATTGCCCCCAGTGTCAAGGCTGCATGTTATATACCTCCTGTTTACATTAGCACCTGCACGTGCAATAGGCGCGCTACAATCTCTCTCTCTCTCTCTCTCTCTCTCTCTCTCTCTCTCTCTCTCTCTCTCTGTGTTCTCAATGACTATTGGAAATAATGTAAGATGACTAAGTAGAGTGCATTTGTAGTTCCTTGGTCATCCCTTCCCATCAATTTAAGCAATATGTCCGCTGTGTTTTCCGAGCAAACGTCCCTCAGTAAGAGGTCAAAATGAGCCCATTCTCAAAAGCACCTACATGGTCTCTGCTGTCTGCTATTGATCGCAGAAATCTCTACTTGCCTCGGACTAACCTTGATTACCTCATATCCCTTGTGTAAAAAAAAAAAAAAAAAGAGGGGAAAAAAAAGAAAGAAATGCCCTTGACATGAACTAGGCTGTAGAAGTGCGCCCTGTGCACATCACTTGATTTGTTCCATCACAACTAAAACAGTTGGCTCATGGAAAATGAAGAAGCAAAAGCTTTCTTACCTGTAAATGCCCCTGGTACATATTGAGCACACAGTCAGTCGCGGATCTCTCCGTCAGCGGATCTTTAGACTTCTTCCAGACTTGTGAGTCAGACTGGAAGTGTTGACATTAAAAGCTGTAGCGGAGTTTGGGGACAGGAGGTCCGGAGGAGCACACAGAGCGGAGCTGTCCTCTCCTCAGGTGCTGAAACTGACACTTTGCGCTCATCCAGGATCTCTGTGCGCGCGGTGACACCGAGGCGCGCCGGGCGCGAGAAGTGCGACGTCGGACCTCACTTTTTTTCTTTTTTTTCTTTTTTTTTAAAAAACCTTTCCTCACAGTGTGTGGAAGTACATGCCTTCGCCGTCCTTATAGGAAACAAAAATCACCGCGATTCAAGTCTTCAGTCCTGAACGCATTGCCGTTTTCCACGTATCTCTCCTCTCTGGGGCTCTCACCTCGCCTCTGTCTCCCTCTCTCCTCTCTCGGCTGTGGTCTAAATGTTTTGACGCTCCTCAGGGTTCATTCTGGTCTTATAGTGCGCTCCTCTTTCCTGTTTGCCAACTACTCCCTCTGACCCAGCCCTCCGGTGCCTCCTCCACTGCTGACGTGCTCCACAAGGAGGCACACAAGAACATTTCACTCACTTCAGAGTATGTTCAGAAAACAAAATGTACACACCATTTATTACACAGTTATTGTGTCCATCTGTAGTTATATCTTTTTCCTTTGTGTCCTGTAAACAACAACACATAGCATAGTCTTTTTAAAGTACTTTTCAGTATCTTTAATTCTTTTTTTTAGTTACATTTTACATGTATTGCATATTTTGGCCAATTTCTGTGGATTTTCAGTTGTTAAAATGTACGTTTCTGTTCCTCAGTTCTCTCTGGCATATTATTATGCAACATTGTGCAATTTCTTAATTAAATGCTAAAAGCAATCTGTGTACAGCACACGTTATGTCTGAAAGAGCGTGATATGTGCATGTGAAGAGCAAATTAGCTGTTGTTCCCAGTTGTTCAATTAGTGGAAGAAACAATTATATAACCAAAACTGCCCATCAAATACTTTCAAGGTAATTGTGTAGGAGAACTACAGCAAATTATCCAGTATGATTGCATGAAATAGTGTGGGCAGTAAAAATCAACATCAGCCACATATTAACAAACACAATTTTTCATTATATGACTATATGCAGCAGAAAAAAATAAGAAACATTATTTAAAAAGTTTCAGCAAACTGGGAAGACATTTTTCATCTTGTCCTGTTTGTTTACAGTTTTGCAAACCCACCGTGCACCTGCAAGTTCATCATCTCCAAAACCCGTAATTATCTCTAAATAAGTTCCAGACTCGACCCAGCCTGTTATAGGTCTCCCGACCCAGAATATGCTCCTAAATTAACACAAACAAACAAACAAACAAGCAAATAAACATACGCAGTGACATGTGCCAGGCAGCTAATCTGGAGCAGATTGTGCACACAGATGCTCCCTCCACGTTTTATTATTATTCATATAATAATAATAATAATTATTATTATTATTTTTCACATTTCCTCCTACTCAGACCAACCTGATGGCACATGTCAAGATATTGGGTAATACATGCAAATGGACTCTGGTTACAACTCATTGTAACCAGAGAGCTAGAATAAGCAGCTACGCATGTGACGAGCTGTGAGTCAGCGGGTTGACAGCGCTTCATACACCGCTCATGTTGAAATGTTGTAGAGTTAATAAAACCACATGTTCTGAATACAAATAAGCTGAGCCAGCAGTTTACACACACTCACCCAGTAGGCGAGTTGTTAATTTTTAACGTCGGGGGGACTAGCAAAGGACAGAAGGGCGGGTAAAGTTGCAATTATGAATGCGTCTGCTACTTCAGCACCACGGACAGTGCCATGGATTTGTCAATACACAGCACAGTTAGGCTACTGATCTTTCAGAGCCATGGCCGGGGCCACAGATTCTAACAAACCTCAGTCAGATAAAGATCAATGAATCAGGCAGACTAGACTGCCCTGCACTCTCTCTGCTGCTAGGGGATGGAGAAGGGGGTGGCAGGTTAACAAGGGGGATGCATTTTGGTCATTTTGCTAACGGGGATGGCATCCCCCCTCAAATAGCCTACTGATCACTGTTATGTTGCTTTTCTGACACTGGTGAGCTGTTCTGAAAGATTCAGTTTATACAGTGAGATAATTTGTAGAATAGCAGCATCCAAACCCCATGTTTTATATTTTGTTTTGAGATTTAAGGACTGTTGAAGAACTTTTTTCTGTTGGATAAATAAGGATATAAGACATCAATGAGATTTTCCCCACGATGAGGGCGGTGCGAGTGAACCTAAACAGTATAAAGTTTTGCACCGGACAGCCAAACAATGAGCTGCAGATTCAGATGATAATTCTCTGTAGGTTCATCACTACGAGTGATACTATTAAACCTCAAATTGTTTTCACATATTCATTTGATGTTGTTAATAGCAAAATATCGATTAGATGCTTAGGATACTTTTATTTGATATGCTGCTTGTTATAACATGCTGTTCTACCTACATTATATATCCCCGCCTGCATCTATATTATAAATATCCGACTGAATAACAATGTGTGGTGTTCCATTCACACGTCTTGTTCTGAATAAACAAAACGCATGATTTCACGAGGTCACCATATGTTTTGCATGCAAACCCTTTTCTTACCTTGCAGCTGCTCATTAGAAGTAGTTAAGTAGCAAAGCATCGCAACATATCAGGAACACATTGCTACTGACTGTGGAGTGCACCACCATCTGGACTGCTACTAGCATACACTGTACTCAGGTCAGATGTTATACCACTAAACAGAGAACGTGAATTGAAGCTGCACTAGGCAACTTCTCACCCTGGCGGCTCCAGATGGCAGCGAGGGGGGAACCGGTATATGAGCCTCATTGCTGGGAAAATCATGTAACTCATATCTGTTGGCTGTCACGAGGCAAAGGATCATATATCAGTGAGTCCAGTTTTCTCTTTATAGAACATTCAGTCACTCCTGATCAAGAGACAAGTCCTATCACTCTTTATTTTTGATCTGTCACTTCTTGTGGGCAGAAAACTTGTGGGCACCTTTTTGATGTGTTCCATTTGAACTGGGAAGTCAGAACTTTCAACTGGAACATCCCCTGAAGTCAGATTTCCGACTCGGAAAGTCGAGAGAAGCTCGACCTCAAAGTCTGACATGGCTGCTCCCGCGCATCAACAGTAGTGAAAGCTGTAGTAATATACTGATTATTAGCACTTCTGTCTTATTTGTGTCTCATTAAATCAGTTGTACGCACAGGACTGTCCAACGTCTATCTGTGGACATGTGTTTGTATGTGCAAAATACTGCATAATGGGCTGGGCAATAATTCAATATGATAAATTATCATCGTTCAGTGGAATCGCATCGTGATGAAATCCTATATTGAGATATCGTGATACATAATTACGTTGTCTAAAATTGATAATAACAAGGACATACTAAGCAAATGTGTTACTCTGATTACTCTGTATTTGTGTGCATGCATGGAAACGTAGTCCGTGAACAGCTGGAAATATGTTTTTTCTCTATAATTTATTTTCAAAACTTTTCAAGTTTTGCTCATTTCACGCTAAAATTCTTAATTACATGAGAAAAATATTCAGTACTTTTCATTTGTCAAATGAGTATACAAAAATAGGTTTTTCCATGTTGTTATTTCATATAGACTTTATTTATTAAATTACCAGATATTATGATAGATATCTAGTTATCTAGATATGAAATGACCGATATCGGGATGGAAGATTTTGGCCGTATCGCAGCCCTACTGCCAACTGATATTGCTAACAAAGGCACCTGTGAAATAAACAGTTTTCTGACTTGTTGCACTGGAACACGGTCAACTCGGTTGTGACGTCATTCCCAGCTCCGACTTCCGACTTCCGAGGTGAAACGCCAAACATTTTGTGGGCAAACAGAATTTATGAATAAGGCCTGCATTTTTACAAAAAGGAAAAAAAAAGGAAAAGGAAATATCACTTAGTGAAGCTTTAACTTTTCATTCTTCTCCACTCTTACTGGCATTTAAACCTCAGTGAATATGAAAGAAATACAATAATTAACACACTGTGCTGTGTAGCAACCAAACCTCAAACACTCAGTATTATGTGTTGCACAATAACAAGAACGCAGCAGTCCTTTCCATCCGTAGTGGTTTGATATCCTTCATGCCTCGCCAGATGAAGACAAATCCAGCCTCCAGGCATGAAATTCAGCATGATTATTAGACCTTGTGTTTCTGCGTATATTATTCAACAGAAATACACCGACATAAATTTGCCAGGCCGTTTCTCAAAAGATTGTCATTCTTTCATATTCGCTCCCACATGTTTTATCAATGAATAATGATTATACACTCACGTGATTTGAGATGACAGACAGACAGTGTACGTGCTGGCCTTTGAATCTATTTTTAGATTTCATCGGACTGTGGTTCTGTGTTGTTTTTGTTCCTTCCTCGGCCATCAATCTCCTTGTGTTGACAGACATGAGGCAAACATAATTAATGTTAAGATGGGGAGAATTACTTCTCCGTATAAGGGACCAGACAGCCTGCACTCTCTGACGGACAAATTATTTCAGTCAAATTGAAATGTTTTATCTGCTTCTGAAATGTACCAGCTGAAAGAGAGAGTCGCTGTGTTTTCATCAATGCTGAGCAGGAAATTGAGTGAAAAGAATTCATAATTGGAGTCATTGGTCATACCTTGCATGTCTATATTATGCCACATGCGCTCTGTAATCTTTTATAATCTGTAATCAAATTTTTTGGTAGTTATAAGTCAAGATGTAAAGGTGTGTTTGCCCCAATGGTGGAGAAAGTTGGATATTAGCTGGAATAAAATGACAGATTTCAAGACTAAAAGTAATGTAAAGAGAATCAGGGACCATTTTTGGCTTTTGTGCATATAGGCCTTCTGTCATTGTGTGTCCGACATACACATTCATCTAATGCATGGGAAATTGCAGTTTACCACAACCATCATCTGCTGCTATTTTCAGTCATCAGTCCACTCAGATACACATGTTGGAAAACGACTTTCTTTCCATGTAACATTTGCTTCAGGTACAGTTTGTCTCTGGCTTTGAAAACCTTTTCCTGAGGCTTGGTGATTTCTGACATGTTTATAAGAAACATAACTTGATTTAAATCATTTAAACAGCTGGGGATGTAAGTCGACATGAGCTCGGAGACTGACAGCTAACGTTAGCTGACGTTAATGTTACCTAATGACGGAGCTCATCTGTAGAATAGCAGTGTGTTGTGTGGACACTGCGGGGCAGTGTGTGTGCCTGGGCAGCGTGTGAGGCAGACGAGTGAGCGAAGAGAAGAGTTTTAGTGGTGAATTATTACGGTAGCGTTTGCAGTTTGTGCAATGAGCACAAATTAATGTTGCAGCTCCTCAAGAGCAACAGAAGTTTGCTGTGTGTTTCGGCTGCTGAGTGCGAGTTCCGGAGTGGCGTCTCCCCCGTGTTTTCCGATCACGTCGCGAGGGACAGATGCACACTTCACACACAGGCTGTAAACAGCCATCAATTGCAGGGAAGCGAGATTGGCAAGCGATCACAGGGCCGAAAATACGGGTTTTCGTGCAGTGTTTGCTGAAGCAAAACACAATGTTAGAGATCTTTTATGTTATTATGTGAAGTTTAAAAATATTTTTGGTTCATCATGAAACTGTGGCGGATGAAATTAGACTACGGTGGGCCACCATAGTCTAGGTAATTAATGGGAAACACTGATAAATTACCTATTTTTTAAATCTTTTTTTTTGTTTTCAGTCATGCTAACAGTGCAGCTCTAGGGATGGCAATGTTGGTCGGTTGGTTAGACACTTTGGTCCAGAGTGAAATATCTCAAAAACTATTGGATGGATTCCCATGAAATATTTTACAGACATTCAAGGTCCCCAGAGGATAAAGCATACTGAGTTTGGTGATCCTTGACTTTTCCTCTAGTGCCACCAGCAGGTCAAATTGTTCAATTATACAGTGAACTTTCTCTACAACGAGTTGGATTGACACAAAATGTGGCATTCATGTTCCCCAAAGGATGAATACTAATTACTTTAGTAATCCCCTTTAATCAGCGCTATCATCAGGTTGAACTTTTAATAATTTAGTTTATAAAATAATACAAAATAATACCTGCAAAACTAATATCATTCCCATCAGCTTCTTTTGTAGGCGTACTTTGTGCTAATTAGCAAATGTTAGCATGCTAAAATGCTAAACTAAGATGTTGAACATGGTAAACATTACCTGCTAAACATCAACATGCTAGCATTGTCATTGTGAGCATGTCGGCATGTTAGCATTTAAGTCAAAGCACCGCTGTGTCTGCGTATAACCTCACAGAGCCTTCTTGTTTTAGACTTGAATTATCCAAAGGATTTTTAACACGTTTCAGAAGCATCACAGGTTATATTATATGTACAAAGCTTCAAAATTATCCTACATTGATTGTGGATGGAGTTAAAGCAGAGGAGCTAATATATCAGTATGTGGTTATCCCACTTATCCGGCTCACTTTTAAGCTTTTTCACAGCTCATTATCAAGCATGCTATCTGTCTGAAAACATTAAAATCACCGAACCTTCGGATATGAGGTTTTCTTCCAACAGCGATGAAAGCAGAGATACTAAACTATGTGTGAATTGATTTTGCATAAAGACACTCAGGCTTCACTTAATTACTTTGATGAGGGAATCACCTGAAGAGGCACGCGTAGTGCCACTTCAGATGAGTGTTTATAATAATTATGATAAGTTTATGATAATTAAAATAATTGACACAGTTGTTTTGATCATCATCAGTAGTGGCATTTCAAGTACAATGCACATATTGTGAGCAGCACAACAGCCTTTTTATGCCTCTGCGCTGGTGACAGCCATGGCCGGAGGGATTATGTCTTTGAGTTGTCCGTCCGTCCGTCCGTCCGTCCGTCCGTCCGTCCGTCCGTACATCTCGTTCTCGTGAACGTGATATCTCAGGAATGCCTTGAGGGACTTTCTTAAAATTTGGCGCAAACGTGAACTTGGACTCAAGGATAAACTGATTCGATTTTTGTGTTCAAAAGTCAAGGTCACTGTGACCTCACAAAACACATTTTTGGCCATAATGCAATAATTCTTACACTAATTATGACAAAAAAAATTGCATTTGCAAGAAATGTCTTGCAAATGCACCGCAAAAGTTGCACCGTTTCGTATTGTAATAGGATAAAATGATGAAGTGATGACATGTTATACACAAAAGGTCAAAGGTCAACTTCACTGTGACATCATAATGTTCTGCAAAAATGCTTTTCTGGCCATTATTCAATGCCATAACTCAGAAACAGAAGGGGAGATATTTGGTGGGATAGTGAATTGGTGACACTAATCTTGTAACTGTCTATAAATCTTCTGTGCTGCCAAGTTAAAGATGTGTGGGAAGCTTCCATGTTTCTCCAAAAAATACACTTAATACCTTTTTTATTAAACCCCTTTAAAGTCTTCACTACATATATTATACGAGTCTGGATAGACATGGATGTAAACTGCAACTTGACTGATTGGCATTCAACCGCAAATTCTAGTTTGCAATATAAGCTACTGTAGGCTCTATGTATTCACTCCACCATAATTCAATCATTACCTGTCAGCATTTAAAACTGGATCACAGATGGTAATGCCCATTTCTGAAATAGACTCTCAGGATAGGTTTTTGAATTCTAAAAATATCATAATATTCCTCAGAAATATGCCAGAATATATGAATCTCTGGCTTCTCAGTGTTTCAAATGAAGTGGTGCCTCAATATTATGAATGAGGACAAAAATAGATGCAGTTGGCACATTTGGCAAGCCCATTATTAGCAGACGCATACCAAATTCAACAGACACATTTGCCGATTAAAAATTAAAATCTCCATTTTATCTCATGCGTCAGCTATTGGCTGATAGGTACATCATGTGATGTCACAGTTCAAGTTGAGGTAAGACTTGGACTCCCGCCAAACGTGTGCTGAAGCTGAACATATGGGCAGAGCACATCAGGGATTGTCAAGTTTTGTTAAATTTGTGGTTGGTGTTTGATGTAAGAGTCCCTGCGGCACTGCCAGGTGGATGCTACACTGTTCACACAAAACATCACACAATATAGCATGCAGCAGAGAGTACAAAGCACTTTGTACCTTCAAAGTAGTGCCTCATATAAATTCAGTCACACATTTCTTACAGTGAAGCTGCTCAGCCTGCAACTGTCATTTTTCCAAAAGCGACAGCCAGGTCACAGACTTTGTCAGTCAACACAATTCTGCACCTCAATTCATGATCGAATGGAAATTGCTGTCTTATGTCCGCTGCCATTTGTCAGCCTGTGTGTTTGTTTTTATGGTGCAATAGAGCGCAGTGACGTCACCATCATGCTTTGAGACGGGTCTGACCTTCTGTCAGTGTCACCCAGCAATCTGAAAGTGTGTTTTCTCAAACAAACCTATTAGAGGAAGTGAGTGTTTGTTTGTTCTGTACTTGTAACCGGAGAGACCTATACTGTAGTTATTCATAGTAATATTCAGAGGAATAATCTGTCTTTCTGCTTGTTCAACAATAACAATGAATTGTGCACCACAGAGCTGATTGTTGTACTTCTATCTGTTTGGTCACACTGCAGTTTTATGTGACTTTCTGACATCTGAAAACTACATGCTCCATCAGGTCACCTCAGACAAAATGTGATTTATTTTGATTTAGCACACGGTGTAACTACCACGCTAACACCTATTCTGCTGTTTGGAGGACACGTCATTAACAGTGAGCCAACAAAACAGAGCTGAGGAGAAGAATGACAAAAAGTTAATGGAGCAAACAAATTATGTCAAATGGTCTAGAGTGGCAGACGTTTTGTACCAGTTTACACTCCGACAAACACGTTTCCCTTTGAGCCTCTGCTGCGCCTCGGGTTAAGGAATACACCAGCTTTGTGGTGAACACAGTGCGATGATATTGATATTATTACTGAATGGACTGGTCACAATTTTACATTGTTTACTTTACTCTCAGTGCCTCTCATGTATTATCATTACATTTGAGTCACAGAGCTAAGAATTGTTTTTTCTGGAAAGATAAGTTCCTGGTAATCTTTAGACAAGAGGCTCTGTGTGGCAGTGCTTGAGCTAAATGCTGACACCAGCATGCTAACATTCTCACAATGATAATGCATTTTGATGTTGATGTTTAGCAGGAATAATGTTTACCATGTTCACCATGTTAGTTAAGCATACATGCTAACCAGGTGGCAACTTCCAGGCCTGAAAAATGAAGCCAACGCAGAAGTGCCAAAAACTGCAGTTCCTCAAATGGCAACTTAAAGATCTCCTCCAGACATGTTTTAAAGTGTAATGTAAAACTACTCTGCTATGATTAATATTTTCTTTTACATTGTTTCCCCACAAAAAAAAAAAAAAAAAAAATGAAATGGGGCTGGTAGCACATACTCTTCTTAAGAATTTCTGGATCTGGCCTCAAGCCCCGCCCACCACCGATGTCATAGTTACATGGAATGTCCCAGCCACAAGTAGACTTGATTCAATTCAATTTTATTTACAGTGTCATACCATAACAAAAGTTATCTCAGGACACTTTTCATATAGAGCAGGTCTAGAACAGGCTCAATGATTTTCAAAGTCCCAACAGAGCTTTTTTATACAGTCTATGGGAAAAACTGATGCTTAATCCTGTGACTAATGCAATGTAATGATAATACTCAAGGGGCCCAAACTGGGGCTGGATATCACGTATCTCTCATGAACAGTACAAGCTGGCTAATCATAACCTTAAGCCAAGACACAAAGAGGTGAAGCTGCTACCAGTCATCTAGACACCCAGCAGTAAGTGGATCTAAGAGCTCACCTGGCCAAAGGTTGACATGTTCTTTCAGTGCTTTAATGACAGTCAGGACCTTTCAGTGGTATACTGTTTCTTTATCAGTCTGCAGTGAACTGACTCCACTTGGAGTTTGATTAAACAATGGTTTTGGTTAACCATGATGTATTGGAGGATTAAACAGCATGCGTTGGCCTCGTTCTTTCTGGTAAATTATAGTCTGATTCACCTCTGTGGCCTGGTATCACAGGCAGGATAATGATCACGTAAGTCTAATGGTGCAGAGAAACTGAGATGTGTCCCATTAAAACAGGAATGTGTAATTACACAGCAACTAATTTGGAGAAAACAAACATTTTGCATCTCTCTTACTGAAACTAGCTTGTTAGTTTTGGGGGGTTAATGCTACCTTTATGGTTTGTCCTGTAAGTTTACTCATATGACCTCTGTACCGTGGTCACGTAGTCGGTTCATAATTTGGTCATAAACAGCAGAGTTTCTTGCTGTTTCGTGAATTTGTCTGATGATTTTAGCACCAACCTTTACAGAAAAAAGATCCCAAATCTCGTCTCTCCATTTTCGTTGACGTCTTTGTGTAAATGACTCTCGGATGTTTGTATTCTTCCGGTTTCATGCCAGTTGCATGATAGAAATGTCATCAACACACCCACTCGCTCGCTGTGAATTATCCTGACAATAGTCTGACTTATCAGATGTACAGTGCAGGGATAAAGCCTGACATCTGACGCATCTCTAATGCGGCGGATGTCAGGCCCCTTCCGCTATCTATTTTGCAACGGCACCATCCTGCATGCGGCCCTTACGATTGTGATTGGTTTAAAGAAGTACAAAGAAGCCAGAGTGTTTTCTTCCCTCCTATACCAGAATGTTAACTCGCGCAGCCAGACTAGGAGTATGGTCTGGCAATGCAAGACTATCCAGACAATGACCTGCTCTATTCACACATAGGCTCAATAAGACATCACACAGACTTTGTACTCGGGAGCTGGCAGGGTAAAGTCTGTTTAATGTCCGGTTCAGCTGATTCAGACATTTGCGTTCGCACAAACAGCTGCTCCAAGTAATGTTTAGATAAGTTTCACTGTTGCAGTGCATGTGTGAAAAGCGGCTTTAGAGAATGTTTCAACCCTGTTTAGTGTGATTAAAGAGGTTGTTTGTGGGTACTTTGAAGTTGGAAGCGATAAATAATCCCCACATATGTGCTCCTGTGTATTCTCTGATGTTGAATACATTTAGCATGTGAATGTTATTAGCATCCTAAATGTGCAACATTTACAATTTAGGATATTGTGAAGTGTTTGCAGAGGTATTCTGGTCACTTCACAGTAAAGCTTACATGTGCTGTCATGTTACGTCAGCCTTGCCCTGCCGGCTCTTGTTTCTTGCAAGCATCAGCCCATAATACTGGCCGGATAATACTCTCATCTCCAGCGCACTCACCCTGCAGTCCTCTCGTATGTTGGGCTATCACAACGTCTGAATCTTTAATGCCCAGATGACATGTCAACAAAGGAAGTAGCCTCTTAAATATGTAGCCGATCCAGTTGTTCTGCCGGCTTCATTACCACTGTTATCTGTGCACGGCATGGGATTCATAATTCATGTTTCTCAAATATTCCCTCAGATGAATAGAGGCGTACACAGAAATCCCATTCATCTCC
Organism: Heterobranchus longifilis; assembly: GCA_028570985.1. Taxonomy (NCBI): domain Eukaryota; kingdom Metazoa; phylum Chordata; class Actinopteri; order Siluriformes; family Clariidae; genus Heterobranchus; species Heterobranchus longifilis. Next base: position 3,417 of record JAOVVB010009502.1, on the reverse strand, counting down.
ATTGCAAACACACATTTGTATGTCAGCTGAACTGCTCCAGATTAACCAAACTAGGAATATTCATATGCAGTTAAGTATTTACATTTATCAGCAAATGCAGGATTTTCTTGATGAATACAAAAGTAGATCAAGGGTTTTACGGTGCTTTGATATCACTACCCGCTGATTGTTAGTGTTTAGAATGCAAATACCGCTTCCTGCTTTTGCTGCATTTAGTTGTTTGGTGGCCGATAAAAGCAGGTTGCATTCACAAGCCTGCTGAGCTGCGAGCGCCTTCAAACAATGTTGACCCCTCCTCAGTGCCTCTCCTTTTATCTGTGCACTTTACTATTTGTGGTCAATTACTGCAGCAACAGAGATTATTTGTATTTTATTAAGGACACTCTTTAGCTAATGCCAAAGGTGCGCTCTATTCCTCCCAGCATGGCAGAAACGCAAACAAATTCCATGTATTACTGACAATATTGCCATCAAGGCAATATAAACTTGCTTTGAACTAAATTTGAAACTCTTGTTTTTATGCTCATTTTTCTGCGTGTTGATAAGAATTATATAAGGTCATGTTCCTGCTGTGTCAGCAGGGGTTACCTACAGGTGCTCTATTTTCTTCCCAGAATCCAAAGACAGGCGAGATAAATGAATGTGAGTGTCAATGTGTGATAGTCCTGTGATACTGTACTGCTGCCTCTCACCTAATGCATGCTGGGAAAGGCTCCAGCCCCTTGTGACCTCGAACAGTATAAGCTGTTTAGAATGGGGAAACGATGGAGTACTCTATAAAGGATGGAGAGGTGCCATTACTAGGAGATGATGATAGCAGAAAATTTGGTTTCACTCCAATACCAAGTAATTAAATATGTCACAACAACACTGATACTTTTCATTATTAAAAGCAGCTGATGTACTGTAGCCTATGTAGGCATGGGACGATATGAAAATGTCACAATTATCCTGGCCAAAATAATTGCGATTCACCATATTATCCCGATAATGAACAAAATATGCTCTTAAAACGGCACTAAAACACACTGCAATCACTTGACCTTACATTTTGCTTTATTGTGACTTTTGTTCTTGAAATATTACATTTTTTTTCTCAAAACATGATGACATTTTTCCACTACAACTTTTTTTTCTAAACATCATGATTTTTTCTCAAAGCATGACAACTTTTATCTCATAAAATTGTGACTTTTTCTTTTTTTGTGATCAAATATTTATTTATTTTTTTAGAAAAAAATAAATTGTGACTTTTTCTGTAAACATTATGGCTTTTTTTCTCAAAACATTCCAACTTTTTTTTTAAGAAACAAATATTTTTACTGCATCTCAGATAGGACACGCACAGTCCACAATAAAACACATTATTGTCCCGTCCCTATGCCTATGTTATGATTTACGAGGCGAATGCATCATTAGCTACTTCTGAATACATTTAACTATCACTAACAATCACATTTTAAAACACGGGACAGTTTTAATAGTAAAGAATAAAAATGTTTGTGTGAATTTTCTGAAATAACAAGGTGATGACACCACTAGCAGAGGAGCAAGAAGTGTATGCACTCAGAAGAGTGTTCGTTTTTTTTGTATTGATCCTATTAACTCTGCTGTAAGTACTCACAAAAAATTCTTATTGGTAGTATCAATACTTTATCGAGCCACTGCAGTTGCTGCTGACACCTGATAAACACCTTGGCTGTTTGTTGTGTTAAGTGTAAATAATAAAAGAGAACTGTGATGACGCTATAAAGAGCTCCAATTTATAACCTGTAGGTTATTTGAGCATGAAGATCTTGTGTGTTGTGGCCAAAACATTGCAGGACTTGGCTGGTGACTCGTGTTTCCACCCTGAACATAAGCCCCTACTTGACTTTCATCAGCACAGAAGTGCACTGATGCAGTAAAGGCACTTGACCCTGTATAAAACCAGGACTTTACAGTGTTGGATTTCCCCATAGCCACATGTTACATATTAGTAGGGGAGACTGGGGATGCAGGGACACTTCTCTGTTACTCAGAGACTATACCAAATATTTATATATTAAAATTACATCTGTGCTAATTACCCATACCATTTAAATATGATTACATATGACTCTCCATATTAGACATAGAAGAATGGAACAATTTGCAATGCAACAAACTTTTATTAAACATGTACAAAACTGCTTTACTGCAAAACTGTTTTAAAAACAGTTTTTCATCACACTCATGTGAAATTAAATTAATTAAACTCCTGTGACCTTGTATGTAGGCTACCTCACAATGAGTAATGTGTGGTCTGTTTTAATATGGCTACTTAGCTTGGGGACAGTTGCATCAACTTGACAGAACATCATGTGCTAGCTATAGGCACACTGGTGTTGACACATGCTAACCATGTCACTTCGAAGTCAACAAAACAATGATTCAAAGTTTGGATTAGGCTAATTCAAGGTCAGGACAGTATGACAGAAAGACAGCTTATGAAAAAAAAATACTTTCATACCTCCATAAATACCTTTATAAATGCAGCAGCAGATGTTGTTCTTGTGTGCAGCCTTTTAAATCAATATGAAGAGTTGTTGGATGAATCAGCCAATACCTGAATGAAAACAAACTGAACCACAGAGAGAAGAAGCATCTTTGTACGTTGAACAACTTGTCATGGCAATTTGTCGAGCAGGTTGGCTCACACATGTATAAGCTCTCAGTCCATAACAATGAGCAGTTAGTCATCCCTGTATCTGATCTGTCTGTCTCTCTCTCCCCTTCCTGTCTCATCTGCTGGCTCTCTCAGATGAATAGAAACCTGACACCTTCACAACAAAGGCATGGAGATATGATGAGATGAGATATGAGGCAGACGGTGGGGATCGAGAGTGTGTAGCCCGAGGGCGGCTAATTGTCACAGCAGGTTGATAACTACCTAAGTTTCACACAGATGCTAATTAGGCATCCTTAGCTCCGGGACTCCCACATACTGCAGCGTTTCTGTGGGTGTAGAGTTCCCTAAGTGTAAAAGTAGCTCAAAAGTATCCCTTGTTTTCCCCGGATTTGATTGCTTGGAACAGCTGTAAACAGCGCAAATCATAGGCACTTGTGCAGTTTTAGATGTGGCCTCCAGTTGCCTGCCCTCCAAGTGGAAAGTGCACCGTGTGTGATGTCATGTGCAAACAACTTATTGCTGCCTTCAAATGGGGTTGTGTTTATCGTGTTTACCATGTTCATGAGAAGAGTCCATATGAACGGCCCCCTCTTGTGGTATTCACGACCTTGTAAGTGGAAATTATCAGTTGAACATTCTGTTGCTAGTAGCAACCACTACAAGAATCACCACTGCAGGACTCTGTCAGGGATGACCAGTTCATTCTACATTATCCTGCTTATTACATGGCTACTTACTCAAGAAATCAATCATTTGACATAAAATAT
>JAOVVB010009491.1:0-16820 GCA_028570985.1 Heterobranchus longifilis | reverse complement strand
AATATGATATACACCAAAAAAACCCAAAGATATTCAGTTTAATATGATATAAAACAGAGAAAAACTCAAAGATATTCAATTTAATATGATATAAAACAGAGAAAAACTCAAAGATATTAAATTTAATATGATATAAAACAGAGACAAACTCAAAGATATTCAGTTTAATATGATATAAAACAGAGAAAAACCCAAAGATATTCATTTTAATATGATATAAAACAGAGAAAAACCCAAAGATATTCAGTTTAATATGATATAAAACAGAAACACAGGAAATCTCCATATTTGAGAGGCTGAAAACAGCATTTTCCGACATTTTTTGCATGAAAAATTATTACAAAATAGTTGGTGTTTATTTTTATTTCGAGTGACTAATCAATTGGTCAACTAATCATTTTTTCAATTAATCAGACAGGCCTAGTGTCAATTCTTGTACCGAGTTAATTCAGATAATAAGTTAAGTTCATATTTAACAAGTCAGTTAATTTGAAAATAAAGAATGAGTTACGGGCCTTTTAATGTTTATTCCTGATGAATATTATTAATGTTTGTTTATTAACTGGCCCCTGGCGTCCTGTCATTTTGAAAAAGTGGCCCCCGGGCAGAGCAAGTATCCGTGCCTTGCGTGATTTAAATATTATGGTTAGAAGCGCCCTGATAAAAACACCACACCCTCAGAATCCACTGAAGAACATATAATTGTGGGTTTAAAGGAATCTCTGAACCCTGTTTGAGCCAAGAAGCTCTTATTCTTTTCTAATGAACATTCCCTCTGTGTGCAGTATTCCCGCTCTTATTTTATTTTTTATTTTTATACCTTAGACTTGTATTTTGTGTCTTTTAGTGGCCGTACCTTTATGCTTTTCTTTCTGTTTTCTATGTATTTAATTGGGCATCTACAGGCTGCAGACGATGTTTTGTTGTATTGTACAGTGACAATAAAGTATCTATCTCTGCCCCCCCCCAGACACTACCACAGCATGGATGCGTTCAGTAACTACGACCTGCTGGACTCCGTCACCGGACGGAAAGTTGCAGAGGGACACAAGGCCAGTTTCTGTCTGGAGGACACGGGCTGTGAGCCCGAGTTCAGGCGGCGCTACGCCTGCACGTCCCATACACAGGTAATATACACTTTTACAGTATGTAAAGGCCTAAATGTTGTCTAACCATTATAACCTCCATAACTTTATATCAGAGATAATATATTCTGTATTCTTCTTATTGTCAACAAATCTCTTCTGACTTCCCGTACTTTGTCTCTCAGCTCCAAACCCACTGGTTCCTTCTATAGATCTTTAAAAACAAATATATAGTTTGTTTTTTAAAGACTAAATTATTTCCTTAAACAGCTGGGCACTGTAGTTTCGAGCAAATGTTACTCAAATGGGAGCAAATAGTGAATTTAGGGACTATTTTCAGATTTGGATGTGAAAGTATTTAGCAGAACGATGTATGTGATTCACTGCTGGTTTTGGTCTTTTCATGATGTGTTGAATAATAAGAAAAATACAGAATATAACTTATTCTTTAACCACTTGGTGGTCATTGGCAAATTGCAAATATATAATTTTATGTTAAATGGTAAAGGTAGTATGTCAGAGTATGTTTTTATGAATGTGTGCGTGTGCATAACTGAATGGCTTAAAATATCCATCTTTGATTTGGTTTTTATTGAATTTAATGGTGGAGTTACAGTTTGTCTTGGTCAGAATAAATCATAATTTGTGCATAAATGTTGTTTTTTCACACCTTATAAGTCACCTTATACAGAAATATCCAGGTCTCGGGAGATGGCCAATCCAGAACTTTTGGATCAGGGCTGGAGTTAGTCCGTCTCCAGGTCTGGTCTGACAGTCTGGCTTACAGGATGTAGGCTACAGTGCTACATCCTGCCATGTCAGGCACCTGATATCTCCTCTACTGTCAGCAGCATCCGCCCAAGATGATTGTGAACAGTTTAAATATGAGAAGAGATGTAATATACGGAAGCAACTTTAGTAGGAGACCTTTATAATGCAGTGCAGGTCAAGGTTACACTGCTAGGTAGTCAACAACTTATGACTTAAAATGGTCAAATCAATATCTTGGCAGCAGAGGTCTGAGAGATCCTGATTTTTGGTCTCTGGTATGCACCAAGATCCAAAACACTGAATCCTACACTTTCTTGCAGCTATAACATCTTTAACTTCAGTCAGTTTTTTCCAGACTTGTCAAACCTCCTCCCTGGCTGGGTGCTGGTTTGAAACTGTCTGAGGAAGAGCACTACGCTCGAAATGTTACACATAAAATAAAATAAAAACTTCTTCCTGCATCTTAGTAAATTGACTTTGACATTTAAAATTGGCAGAGCACCCCTTTAAATGACAAAGTAGGAATTCTGGCTAAAATCCAAAGAACAAAAAATAAAAGGGAAGAACTTAAAAATGAATCATCATGGTCAGCAAGCCAACTAACTACCTTTGCCATATAGATCAGCATCTCTTTTTGGTGTGCAGTTCAAAGATTCTTTATATTATTTAGTCAAACAAAGCAAAGTTCTGAGTTACTTTTTTGCAAATCCTCCAGATCCACTTCTGAGAACTGTGTTTCTAACTACAACTGCAGTGTAAGCCAATAAAAAAAAACATCCTGGTGCATGGGAATATTTATTATATCTGTTGTCTGGGCTCTGTGATTCTGGCTTTGCGCTGGTTTCTTGTAACAACTTTGCTTCCAAAGAACTGTTTGTATAACTAAAACTCAAATCTGAACTTGTAGGAAAAAAGTAGTCAAAGTGTTGTGAGTCTGTGTTTTGTGTTTTCAGGGACTGAGTCCAGGATGCCATGACCTGTACGCCGCCAACATCGACTGTCAGTGGATCGACATCACTGACGTGCCTCCAGGAAACTACATCCTGAAGGTAACAGCATTAACTTTATGTCTCCTGCATAATATCAGATGTTTATGGATTTTATTTATAAACATGGAAATGTATTAACCTGCCTGCAGAGCTGCTCAGTTTTTATTTATGATTTTTTTCAGGTTACTGTCAATCCCAATTTCCACGTCCTGGAGTCAGACTTCACCAACAACATAGTGAGATGTGATCTCACATACACAGGAGTTTATGTCCAGACACGCAACTGTCGAGTATCAAGGTACCGTACAGTGTTGTTTCATTTTAAAGGTCCCATATTCAGGTTCATATTTGTATTTGGAGTTTCTGCTAGAACATGTTTACATGCTTTAATGTTAGCAAATCCATATCTCCCACTCCATCTCGCTCCAATTTCGCTCCGGTACCACTAACACTATGGTTTTTCGTGTGTGTGTGTGTCGGTTGATGTGCAGGCTGTGTTTTTGTGTGTCTGGCTGCTGACATTCAGCAGGCGCACACAGGTTGTCTGTGTGTCCCTCGCTGTCCGTCACAACTTACAACGGACAAATATGTCATTTAAAAGCACAATCATAAACAGTAGTGATACTCAGTTAGTTAGTGAGTTATGGAGCATGGAGGGAACTTACTATTAAATACAACGCAGCTTTTTTTCTCTTTTTTTTGAGTGAGCAGTGAGCGAAAGTCAAATCTGAGTTGATCATGGAGCGATATTGCACAGAGCGGGCAGGTGCGACTTTGAGCGGGGGGGCAAACAGCTCCGTGAGCGAGGAGCAGATATTCTCACCGCTCCACTCCGCTCTCATGCCCTGGTCTGAATATACCTGAACCCTCTGTCTGAAACGCTCTGTTTTAGAGCTTGTCTCTTTAAGACCCCCTCCTGAAAAAGCCCAGTCTGCTCTGATTGGTCTTCTGCATCTGTGCTCTCTGCGTCTTTGCACCGTCATTACAGCCAGGGAATGACTGTAACAGCACTGTAGCTGCACTTCTTACCTGCATATAGTATAGTTGTGACATCACAACCGTACAGAAGTCCTGACGGCTCGTTTAAAGGCAGTTTCTGAATACGGGCTGTGTGCATTTCTCTGTGGATTGAGCATTTTGATACTTTCACAGTGTTTATATTGTAGAACTGCTTTATGATAATAATAATAATGATTAAAAAAAAAAGACATCCCACTTTTTACAATATGGGACCTTTAAACATTTTAATAAAAATACATGAGAAAAAGGGCAAAACAGTCTGACAATTGAGAGATGCTGTATGAAGTTGTGTGTTTACAAGTTGGATGCCTGTATTTTAATTTCTCTTTTTCTTCCTTTTTTTCAGAGGTTGAAATCTTCCTTTCCAAGTATCTGCAGCAAACATCTCTCCCTCTGCTGCACAGCAACAACGACTCTAACAAAAAGTGCAATTGGTGCAAGTGTTTAATTGTAACTGCTATAGTCTTGTGTTGCATTTACTTGAAATAAATGCAAATGTTTACACATATTTTGTACATTAAACTAGTGAGATCCTCAGATTTACTTGATTATGTATTTCTTCAAATGTGCCTTAAGTCATAACAAAAATATTCATTTTTTTGCCTTAACAAATTCAAGTACTGTGTCCATATACATTTATTTCTTGAATGCTGCTTGAAATGTGGGTTTTGTTGCCACATGTGTCTTTGTCTTGTTTTTCTGCTTTGTGATTTTGTTTTGTGCACATGATTAGTTTTTACAGTTTTATTTGAAGGATAATATATTCTGTATTCTTGTTATTGTCAACAAATCTCTTCCAACTTCCCAACCCGTACTTTGTCTCTCAGACATACATCTTTAAAAACAAGTCACAAATATATAGTTTCTTTTTTTAAAGACTAAATTATTTCCTTAAACAGCTGGGCATTGTAGTTTCAAGCAAATGTTACTCAAATAGGAGCAAATAGTGCATTTATGGACTATGTTTAGATTTTGATGTGAAAGTATTAAGCAGGACGATGTATGTGATTCACTGCTAGTTTTGGTTTTTTTCGTGATTGAATAATAAGAAAAATACAGAATATAACTTATTCTTTAACCACTTGGTGGTTATTAGCAAATTGCAAATATATAATTGTATATTAAATAGTAAGGGTAGTATGTGGGAGTATGTTTTTATGAATGTGTGCTTGTGTATAACTGAGTGAATGAAAAATGTGGAAAACTGTTATTATTGCTATTGTTAAAGTGTTAATATTGCTGTTGAAAACTGTATTATATTCTGTCGGCATGTTGGATTTAATGCAATAAAGATGGTGAGGAGAGAGGAGTTTATTATTATAACAATTCTTCCTTTTTTTAATACAGGTATCACTTATTTAGTTAACTTTAATGCCAGAATACATTTGTTCCAGTGTATTTATTGATCTCTGAAGATATGTTTTCTGCATTATAGCTGCATGTTTTATTATGAAAACGGCATTAAAGAATAGATTCCTATAGGACAAAAGCAGCTTGTTCATGAGAGCGCTGTGCAGGACTGAATCCTGCTGAATGGAGGAGCTTTACTTTGAGCGGTGCGTGCACATCGTGGCCTCCGAGACAAACAGGCCTGCGGGCAGACGCTGCCGGCATGTTTGCTGACGGGCCTCTGTGAAGACACAAGGCGCAGGATCTTATACGGCCGTGCCATATCTACTACAACTCAGCCAGAGCACCATGAATGGAGGCCTTTTCTCTCCTCTGTGCATGTAAAGAGTAGTGTCTCTCCAAGACCCAGAATCCATTGCAGCACGGTTTCATTCACATCCATTGGGGATTGTCTATGATGACAGCGGTTTTAATAGCACTGGGATATTTTGTCTGAGTGGGAGGATTGACACAACCCACCAGAGAATACCTCCAGCACTTCATTCAAAGATGTTACCGAAGACAAATGTGTTTTTGCAGCAAGCACTAGACTGTTTCAAACATCAAAAGAAAAACCTGTGTAGATTGTCTTCACTGCAGTGTTCACCTGATCCAAAGATGTTTTTACCTCCAACAAATCACTCTCTTTATATATCATACACTGGAAAACATGCAGGCTCCAGACAATGTATGCACTGTTAAATGCACAGATGTTGGGTATTTACAGATGTTGGGTATTTTACCTTAAGAAAGCAGCGAACCAGGAAGATTAAGCACAATTGAAATGGTTTACATTGGAAGTCTCTCAGGTGCTGCCCTGCCAGAGTAGATTGTCTATGTTATTGAAAGTGTCTGGAAAATACCCCCGACTCCCATTGGGTCCACTCCATTCTTGTCTGTCTGGGAATTTTCAGGACAATTCTTCTGCTAAAATAGTGTCGGGAGGGAACCCGTTTCGGTGTAACACCTACATGAAAATGTTCTTTGTAGATCTTTACAACCATTCACTGAAAGAACAGAGCAGGCCTGCCTTATTGCACGATCCAAATCTTCAAAACTTGCAGTTTGCCGAGGTTGTTGCTGTTTTTTCTTAAAAGTAAAAAAGGAAAAAAAGAATGCAGAACCCATGGATGTATTATAAAACCTATGCCTACGCTAAAAAAGTTTCCAGGCTTCCGGGTTTACTTCCGTGTTATGTGGCCCACTGAATATGCGCAGTAGCGTTCCTCCCTTCGCCCCCCGTGGCGAGTTCCTGCTGGCCCCATAGATTTTACATTGGCATGACAAAACTGATTTTTTTATATATTTTTTTTTGCTTGAGTAAGGTTTTACAAATATTAAAAATCCATGCATTACAAACTGAGAATAGAAAGAGTCATAATGGAGCTTGTTTGTTGGAGGTGTCCTGTCAACAGTTTTACAGACGTCTCTTTTTGGTGGTCTATGGAGAAAATGCTTTCTGGGCCGCAGGGGGATTTTTCGTTGCAAAAATGCTGCAAGGCTGAGAGGCAGCGCCAACCCCCGACTTCAAAATCCAAGATGGCTGCTCTGTGCATCAACAGTAGTGTAAGTGTACATCCATGAGTGTAAGCTGTAGTAACCGTACTGTTTATTAGCACTTCTGTCTCAGTAAATCAGTCGTACACACAGTACTGTCTATCTCTGGACATGTAGCTATGGTGTTTGTAGTGTGCTGTGTGCAAAATACCATGTAACCAGTTTTCAACTGGTATTGCTAACAATGGCTAACCTGACTAAAGCAAACTCCACTGCCCCCACCCCAGGAAATAACAGCTTTCCCGGGTTTTCCTGACTGGAACGCTGTCAACTCGGATGTGACGTCATTCCCAGCTCCGTCTTCTGACCTCCAGGTAAATGGGACGCGTCCATAGACGCGTTAGACACAGCAGTGCTTTGAGCTAAATGCTAACAATTGGATGCTAACACGCTCACAATAACAATGTTAACATGCTGATGCTTGTCGTGTGTAATTTAAATCGGCCCTTTATTTTTATCATATATCTTTGTCTTTTTTTCCCTTTGCTGTTTATGTGTATCTGTACTTGTCTTCACTTGTTCGGATATCACTTTATTTATTTAATGTAGTAAGCACGAATACTTTTTACCATGTTCACATCTTAGCTTAGCATGTTAGCATGCTAACATTTGCCAATTAGCACTAGACACAAAGTGCAGTTGAGGCTGATGGGAATGTCATTGTAGTTTTGCAGGTATTTAGTCATAAATCAAAGTATTAGACAAATTAAATCTTTAACCTAATGATGGCACTAGAGTCTAATGACCAAGACGCCACACTGCTATCGCGGCTAAAACAATGTTTGATGGGTGCAAAGTGACAAAAAAAAATTGATTTAACCTACACTAGGGCTGCACAATATATGTTTTATACAATATATCAACTTTCACAATAAACACATTGTGTTAGTTGAAAGAGTATCAGAAAACTGCTCTTTAAAATGTAACTTTCAAACTTACTTTTAAAATATAATCATTCCTTTTTTAAATGGTGTGCAGTTCAATGTTACATTTTTTTCAATAAAATGTCAGTTTTTAGTTAAAACAAAGTTTTGCGTTTTGGCAGTATACAGACAGAAAGACAGAACTGATATGACGGTTATTTATCCCAAGTAATATAATTATTGAAATATTAAATAACGTTATCGCATTTTTTCCTCATACCATGCCACCCTAATTAACACTAAGGATTTCTTCCATTAAAGTCAATACCAACTCAAAAATTCTGCAGGATTTCTTTGTTTGTTTCGCCATTTGGCGATAGTCTCTACCTACTTTTCACTCTCTTAACATTGTTTTTTACTCACTTATAAGTCAGGCCAACATTGCCGTTCCCAGAGCCAAAACAAATTCAAGGGATGTTGAACTTTAAGCTGTTCTAACAAGCCGATCAGGTGACGAGTATTTGGCTGACTGTGTTCCTCAGAACTCAGCTGGTCTCCTCCTTTTTGGACCCGCATGTCATTTTAAACATGTCATGCTGTAGAGAAGACAGCGACTGTTTGCTCAGCTGTGGAGCTTCACACCAACATCTGGAGTCTCTCGTTAGCCTTACACAAGCACAGAACAGCATTGGCAAAAAAAATCCAGGCACCTCTCATTTGGCCTCAAAAAACACAATCCAGCGTCCAGGTAGGTAAAGTGAGGAGAGGATGAGTTTTGCCATCTGCCGGCAGCCGACACTGAACATACTGTGGCAAGGAGAGACATTTTCCGGATGCATCTGCACGTAGGTGGGCAGTGTTTGGAGAGGTTACTAAGGCCAGGGTTTGGTATTTGCAGGTCATATTTCAACAAAGCTGGGCCACGTGAGAGCCAGCGGGGACGTAACAGAGGAACGTGCTCGGCCTGAAAAGAGCGTCTTGACAGGTTGGTTTAGGCACAGAGCAGAGAAATTCCTCAGCACTTCTGTCATCCTGTTGAGATTAAGAACAGCACGGAGGTCAGCCGTAGACCAGCGAGGGCGTGTAGGCCAGACACACTGCGCTACTTCCTCACCCGGGGGTCACAAACAGCAGACACGCTGTCGTAAATTTACAGAGTAAAACTACGATGTGCGCTGAAACAAAACACAGAGCAGTCATCTTTGAGTGGGGCTGATGATGAATTGTGTTTCTCCTTCGTGCTGGGTGGTATTCGCTGGTATTGTGACTTGGGTGGTATTTGAATGGCTCAAAGGATCTGCTATTCTTTGACTGTTGATCCACTGTCTGTTCTGTATGCTCTTCATCTCTCACTTCAAACACAGGAATTCATTTTTCTGTTTCTTTAAATCACCATAATGGAAGCCTCCGGACATAATGGAGATTGCAAAACTGTTGTGAGTGTGAGCTTCTCATTTTCTGGCATACAGTATTTCAGGATTACCTTCTTTTAGTAAAATAATATATGACGTTAGACAACTTATAGCTTATAGACAATCATGTATACAAAGTTATCTTCATCATACACATAAGTGACTATTATTTTAAGTTGATTAAATTAACATGCAGCCTACAGCACTGGTTCCCAACCTGGGGGTCCCGACCCCCACTAGGGGTCGCCAAAGCTTCACAAGGGGTGTAAGACGACTTTAAAAACATATATACACAACTTTAAAAACATATATACACATATATACACACTATATCTCAGCATTTCATTCATTTCTGCAAAGAAAACTAAAAAAACGTATTTTTAAAGTTTGGAAAACCTCAAGGATAAGGGCACTATTGAGTATGTATGGTTGTTTAAAAAAAACATTTATAAATAAAAAATACAGAGAATTGTATTAAAAGTTCCTAAAAATAACAGAAAAACTCATCTCTGATGCAGTAATCTGCTCAAAATTCATCCAAATCATTAATTTTACACAAAGTTCCTGCAGTTATTGTGTTTGCTATTTGGGTTGATTTTACAGTTTATCAGTTGTTCTGTACTGTTATTGTTATACATTGAATATAATATGAAATATCTATAAAATATGTCACTAAAGCTGGAGATATACTTGCTGTTTAACCACCTGTCCGGGGGGACGCAGGATACGCGAGGCAGCGTCATGCGTTTGCGTAGTTAAAAGCAAGAATATCTCTGGATTTGGTCGAGTCGTCAGTGATAGAAAAGGAGTCCCTTAAGGAAATTGGTTATTTTTATGGGTCTTAGCTTATTGGTATTTATTTTTAATAGTCTGTTTTTATTGTTTGTCTTGTTATTTCATTATTTCTGCTAAAGTTATTGTGTCCTTTCTGCTGTAAAGCACTTTGTAACTTTGATTTCAAAGATCTGCATAATAGGACTAAAACAATCTACACAACTCCTGTCTGTTGCCTGCTCTGTTGTCCCTCCCCTCTGCAATAACCTCTTTCCCGTCTTTTCCATCACCTGACCTTCCTCCGCCCACATACTCACCTGCTTCCCGTTCCCATAATCAGCCTTGCAGTATATATACAGTACCGGCCTCATTCCCTACAGATCGTCAGTGTTGCTTCTGCTTTTGCTTTCCAGCCACCTGTACCTGATTCTGCTCCCTGATCCTGGATTCTGGCCTGTTTCCTCTTCCTGCCGTGCCCTCCTGGATTTGTTTGACTGTTGGGACTGCCTTCCTCTTCCTGTAAGTCTGTTCCTGACTTATATAGGTAATACATATATGCACATAAATCTATACAGTACATATACACACACATCATTCAGTATTTACATACATACATTGCCCTGTTTTAATGTATAAATGACTGAGAGCGAGGAGGCTGTTTGGATCTATCAGCAGTCAGCTGTTGTTCATCCAGCCGCAGCCTCTCAGACTGCAGTTGTTCGTCTGCTGTGGTTTTCCATCCAGAATCTAAACACACCAGGAAACAATACTCCTCTGGACAGGAATCGAACACTCGTGGTATTAACAGCATCCTACTCATGTATTATTTTTGGGTGGACGAGACAAACGGGATGTGGCGGCACTAAGAGTTTGTGTTGTTCTTGGTCTGAATCTCTGTCTGAAATACCAGAGTCACTCCAGATTTACAGAGGCGGCACGGCCGACGGCTCAGCCGGTGTGCCTTCTGTCTGACAAGATTCATAGACGGGGTATGTGGAAAGGCTCAGACTTGGACTGCAGGCCAAGACATGGCCTTTCTCAAAGTCTACTGGGCTTTAGGTGCAGCAGACTGTCTGAGAAACAGGCCTGCAGACCTTAATGTGGTCCTCTGCGGATTGATGGCTGTTTTACAATTTCAACTTGGTATTCGTACAGCGTTCTGAACAAGATATTTGTTTTAAAAGTTAGATTTTGGTGGAATACAAGGAAGACCAACAGACCTCTCCTATGAATAGCAAGCAGAATGATGTAGCCTGTCTGGAATATGGAACATACTGAAACAGTTCATGACTTAGCTATGGAAATATTTAGTATTTGCTCCTGAAAGAAAACAGATTTTAGGAGATACAATGCTGCCCTTATGATTCATTAATCCAGTAAATCGATGACAAACACTCTCTGGTTCCAGCTTCTCAAATGTGAGGACGTTTTTCTGTGTTTAATAACATTTACAGGGAATAGTTTTGGGCAGCCATATTTCAGAATTACAATGCATCAAACCCTGGAAATGTTGCATAATTTAACTGTTAATATTGGTTGATATGGATTGATATGACTTCTGCTGCTTCTCTGTATGACCTACTCTGTCAAACATTGTAGAATGTAACATGATGTAGTATGTTCTTCTGTAATTCCGATGGTGGCTGGGTAGACACGGCATGTCAAAATGTAGATTTCTCCACATGTTGCAGAGATGTGCATGAGGCTATAGAGCCGTCATTTAAGACTTTGGAGGGTGGTGTCTTTTTTTTAAGCCTGTCCAAACCAAAAAACAAAACAAGAAAGTAAACTGCATCACGTCCACTGTAGCTTACAATTACATTGTCATGGTAATACTAGAGTAAGGTTAGTTATCTTCTCCTTATTTGGTTTGTGGAAGTTTACACTCCAGCCATTCGCATTACCTGAGGTATGTTTGTCGGACACATTTCAAATGTTATGGTTAGTCCTCATCCTGAAATACAAAAAACAATGAACCTGCGATAACTATTTTGTCCACTTGGGGGCAGCGGAAACAACATTGATGCATCATCACTTTTAAGTTGATATTCAGGAGACTAGCGGCACACGTGTGTCTTAAATAGACAATAAGCACTATGGTGAATGTGTTAGCAAACAGTTGCAGCAATATGATGCTTAATTTGGAGTTTCTGCCCACCTTGCAGATTTAAGTTCAATATTCACTCTCTTTCAACTCTGTTAACTGTTTTTGCTCCATTTTATTCACCAGCTAATTGCTAACTGAGTCTGTTTGCTGTTTGGTGCTGCGCAGGAAACCTACTGTGGGTTTTCAGAGCTTTTACACTGAAAACAGCCTGCTGGGGTCTGAAAACGACAGAGCGGTGAGAGTGCACCACGACACGGACCAGACAACGAAAGCCGACAGAAGCTCCAGATTCAGGTGAGAATTCATCACTACGAGCAGCCCGTTTTCATGAAAAAGAAATTCTAGCCACTTTTAGATTCTTTTATGGTTCATGGTTCAAAATTAATTAGCGAAACTACAACTGATAGAATTTGCCGTAAAAACGACGGTTACTGGTTAGAAATGACAAGACTGCTTGTGTCGACCTCTGTGTGAAATCAAGGACCAGTTGTATCAAATAAATATGAATTCAACTTCAAGTGGTAAATCTGTCACTGTTATCATAAACTGCATATGTGCAGTGCTACATATTCAAATACTCAGATTAAATTAGTATAGAGTACTCGAGTACTTGCAAAAATAGGGTCAGAAGTGATAATTGATAACATCTTGAAGTAGCGTATAGGATCATGACAGTTGTTGTCTCCACCATTGCCGATGAAAATCTGATGTCACTCAGGCAGAAAAAATGTTCACAGACGAGTTAATGTGGGCTATTAAAGTTTTATTCACGTTATGTCATTTCATTCTGATGAAATAGCTGCAAGTGACATTAGCTAACGTAATGTTAACTTGCTAACTTGACCAATTCAATCGTGGTCAAAACTTAAAATATCATACTAAAAAATAATTATTAATTATTAATTATGATGCATGTTGAACATTGTAACGTCATAACGTTGCCGTACACATTAGCTTGGTGGCTGGCATGAGCCACTTGTCATTGTAGTAAGATACTGACAGTTACAAAGCAAAAACATTAAGACCCGAGTACTCGAAACATTGAACAAATACTGACGTCCAAATAGAGTACTCAAGTATTCATGCCTAGTACCTACATGTATATGGCCCTGATTTTCGGGTATTGCTCTAGAAAATTGTGATTGGAATTTAAACACAATTTCCTGACATATTATATAAACTCAAAAAAGTAATGGATGGATAACTCGATAATTAAAATAATCCTTGCAGTCGTAGTCTATAGTTTATTAGTCTCTTGTAGCCAGACTTATCTCCACAGCGCTGCTGGGGGAAAGTCTGGACTTTCACTCCTGGATAGTGAAACAACTCTCTGGCCTGTTTTATATTTCTTTAAACCAATCACAATCGTCCCGGGCAGCGCCACGCCCTGATGGTGCATCTGCAGTGTCGTCTGGAAACACTTTTCGGTGGAACACCTCCATGAAAATGTTTTTTATTGTTTGTAGATCTTTACAATCATTCACTGAAAGAACAGAGCAGGCCTGCCTCATTACACCATCCAAATCTGATAAATGTGTCATTTTCAGCATGTAGGTTGATAACTTGGAGGTTGTTTCCGTAGCGAAGGGACTTTGAGAATGGGAACACGGACTTCCTGTTGGCAGATTTCCTGGGGTCGTGTCTGGAAGGTAACCCTAGATTTGCAAAAAATGGCGAAAACTCTCATGAGACTCATTTCTCGACAGCCTAACCCTAACCATACCATCCGAAGTTAATGCCTAACTATACCCATCTTGCAAGACTTTAGAAAATCTAGGGTGTTACCTTCTAGACACGACCATTTCCCAGAGGCTTTATACCAGCATTGTTTTTCCGGTAAGCCAGACTAATATTTATCAAATCATGATATAATAGGATGCTCAGGGTGCCAAGAAAAAAACCCATTTCATTTTGAATGTTGCTCCTGATAAGTAATAACGTCCTCTGGCCCATTGTATGTAACCTTCAGCGGATTATCGACTCCTCACAACCTCTCGCTCGCCATCATAACACCGTTACTGTTTCACTGCTGTAGGCTGCAGACACAGACGCTGTGGTCTGACAGTTTGCATGTGTCATCCTCCATCTGTCACCAGCACACGCAGAAAGAGAGACAGAAAGTGCGGGATGTTTTGTGATGTGGATGGATTACGCTAGTTGTCAGAGGGGGAGGCGGCGTCCTCTGATAGCAGCAGGAGCTTGTGAGAGCAGAGTGGTGAAAATCTCAGACAAGATTTAAACAAACAGAGACACAGACGCTGGCCTGGCTGGCCCAGGACGCCCCTGACAGAATAAGGCCATGAGAGATCACACACTGCCATCTCCAGATCAGCACCAGAAGTATTTTACACAACCATTTGGGATATCAGACTCGGTGAATGCATAAATAATTTCCCAGAGTCAGGGGCAATGAAATGCTGGCGTCAATTATTTTATTTCATTTTGAAATGTGGGACAAGCAGCGGTGAATGCTTAGAGTTAGAATTGAGACGTCACATTGATTTGTGTGAAAAAGGGGGAGAAGAAGTATTGCAATTTAATCTCAGCTCTGCCTCTCCAACTTTCCTGTCTCCTTGCTAAGGTTGTCACAATACCAGAAGTTGAAATACAATACGAGTACAAAACGATACTCGATACCTCTTTCGATACCACAGCAAAAAGAAAAGTCCAAAATAGTATAATTTTCTTTTTTTTTATTAACAACCTGCACACTGCTGGTACAGAAAAAAGTCACAGAACACAAACCAACACGCAGTTGATTTTCTGACACATTTTTTTAGCTTCGATACCATCAAATGTGGTTATTATATCATTTTACAGTTTTTGTTTTGATTACTAACATGCATTGGTCCAAACTGAAGTCACATATTGTCAAAACTCTTCATGCAGTCACGATTCTTGGGTGCCGATTCCATAAGTGTTGCGATTATACAAGTATTGCGATTTGATATTACTATTTATGTTTACTTTTTTAACACTAGACCATGGGAAAAAGTTGACTCATACACTTCTAGAGACTCTTACTTTGGAAAATCTCTAAATTGATACAGTACAAATGACTCAAAGACTATATCATAATAAAAGTGCTAACTTCCTGCTACCTCCGCGTTGACTAAAATGAAGCAACAGAATTGATTCTGTCATTAAAAAAAACCCAATCAATTTTAAAAATCGTCCCAAAAAATCTATCAATCTGTTAATCATTGTTTATTACTTTCACACAAAATGCATTCAATCACCACATTTTCCAAAATCCGTGAACTCTTTTCTCATTCACACTCCTCCACCTGCAAAACACTTTTTATATCTGCAGCACGTTTTTCAAATGCTAACACACTGTTTTCAAAACTGTTCAAAACACAATGATGGCAATTTTCCTGCATTTCTGCAGTAACCATATTGAAACATGTAGAAAATCTTAAGAATATTTACAATAAAATGAAAATAATGATAATTTCAAACATCGCCAGAAGACATCAGATGTGATGTTGATGAGAACTTGTGGCCAAATGTGAGAAAGAGAGGACTAAAATCTAGTGTACTGTAGAGTCATTTTGTTGGTGGAGGTTTTTGTTATTATTATTATTGCAGCCCTGGAATTTTTTTTCGACATTTTTATTTTTCACATGTAAATGACTATATGCAAAGATATAGAATGATGACTCAATCTTGTTCCATATATTTTAGTACTGAAAATAAAGGTGTTTATTCGATAATAAAATACTGATTTATGTGGAAAAATCCTTCAAACTTCAAAGATAAAAGTTCGTTATCGACGTAATGCTCCCTGTTGTTTTTAGGGCAGTGTGTTATGAGTCACAGTGACAGTTGTGAGTCACAGTGATAGTTGTGAGTCACAGTGACAGTTGTGAGTCACAGTGTTTGCTTTCTGAGTGAGAAAAAAACTGTTTTGGTGGAACGATCTTATTTTGAGACGTGTGTGAAGAGTTTTGGTGTTTTAAATGAGTTTTGGAGGTGAGATTAACTGTTTAGTCCAGGTGCATGATGGTAATGCAGACTGGATGAAGAGTTTTGAAAAAGTGGCTTCAGTATTGAGATGCTTGTTAGCAATCTGGAAAAAAAACAGTTGCATGTGGTATTGAATAAGTATCAAAGTAGGCCTGTATACTTTTGACAACCTTAACTCTTTGTTGATTATTCTTCGTGCATACGGTAACAACCATGTAGCAGCGCGAGAAACAGTCTAAACTCTTTATTTGTAAAATATCTGTACAATAGTTTATATGATATAAATCTTTATATGGCATACATTAGGTTAGGTAGTATGCAGACTGGTCTAAGCTGCCTGAAAATAGATTTCTTTGCAATAAAAAATAGTATAAAATAAATTAACACTGTCATGAAAGTTTTCACAGTTTTTCCGTCTCATTATTTGCCACTACCTCACCAGAAACAGCAGAAGCATGAATTCTCTGAGAGATTTGAGTACCACTCCTCCACGCTCCTGTGCTCGTGTGACATGCAGTCGCAGGTCGACTCTCGGGGGGGAAGTTTTCCCTTTGGAAATATCCCCACCTTCAGGCCGTGCTCTGTTTCCACTGGCTGACAGCTCGTCTCATGGCATCAGCTCCTGCTGGAAACATCACAACAGAAAAATCATTTAGATTCTGAACTCTGCGAGAAATACTGCACGTACAAACTGTGCTTCTTCTGAAGACTTCCTGCAGCATCATTCATTGATGGAGCCACAGAATCAGAGTTCATCTCTGCGGTACTGAGAGCTTCTGATGTTGTCACACGATTGATTGTGCTGAAATGAGTGCTTATCATCCTGATACATATGGGTCAGTAGGGGCATGCTGGCCCTGCTAGAAGGCAGTTATTAGCGTATT
>JAOVVB010009456.1:0-16821 GCA_028570985.1 Heterobranchus longifilis | reverse complement strand
GCTGTAGCCCATCGGATTCACATGCTGTATGTTCATAGATGCTCTTCGGCATACCTCAGATAAAACAAAATGTTAGCGTTACTGTTGCTTTTCTATCAGCTTGAACCAGTCTGACCGTTCTCCTCTGACCTCTGGCACCAACAAGGCATTTTTTTGCCCAGAGAACTGCCGCTCGCTGGTTATTTTCTCTTGTTGTTCAGACCATTCTCTGTAAACCCTAGAGATGGTTTTGTGTGAAAACACCAGTAGCTCAGAAGTTTTGAAAATACTCGGCCCAGCCCGTCTGTCAACAACCATACCACATTCAAAGTCACTTAAATGACCTTTCTTCCACATTCTGATGCTCGGTTTGAACTTCAGCAGATCATCTTAGTCATGTCTACCATGTGATTGGCTGATTAGATATTTGTGTTCACACACAGTTGAACAGGTGTTCTTAATGAGGTGGCTCATTTAATTTTCCATGCATTGTTGCTTTAGCATTACTAGAATTGTTCTCACTTAATTTATCAAGTCTCCATTACTGACTTGTGACCTGGTTTTGATTGGTCTTGCTTTTGCACAGATTTGGCAACCCTGTTGGCTCCCTACTCATTACTGTGTAGTGGCACGTATCAGCGAGCTGAAAGACGGAGCAACAGAGTTTCAAATGAAATTCCGTCCTACATTCAGCCTGCTTTCAGTCCCTGTTTGTAAAGAATGAATAAGTAATGAGCTTACTGTGAGAGAGAGAGAGAGAGAGAGACACAAGAACAAATGTAACACAAGGAGTCATGAGAGAAAATATAAAGTACTGAAAACTCTGATGGCACAAATTGCAATGTGACCCATCACCAGCTTGGAACTCATCTTAAGGGTTAAGAAGGCATGCCATGCCCTTCATCAACTTTCGGTAAGAGATCAAGGACAAACATGTGCTGTTAAAATGTGTTTTAGTCTATTACGACACAACCTTTGATTTTAATTTACTGCCTTCATGCATTAATTAGAGATTAGAGGATTACCAAGATTACCAATGCACATGTAAACAACCACCCTAACATACATTATTCCCTGGCCTGTGATATTTCTTTAACCTAATTATCAACATCAGGAGCAACTGCCTGTCCTTTCAATCACTTAAGAAGTCTGTAATGACTCCACCTAATTACTTCCTAGTCACTATTCGTTTCAACCACAACTGAATGATTGATCGATTGCATCCCTACTTCTAAACAAAATGTACCTAGCAAAATAACAAAATAACCGAGCAAACAAGTGGAATTCTAATCATAAGAAATAATTAACACATATTTTTAAAAAATCATCAACGTTGAAAACAATCAAAAAAATACAACATAATAAATGTTGCATCAATTTATCAGCCGTACACCAGTATCAGCTAACATTTCTCTTTCGACTTATCAGGAAATAAGATAAAATTCACCGATGCCAGCGGCTGACGTTGGTTAAAAGATCCCAGCTGTAATTTTGTGAAAGATTAAATTGGTAGTGCTATAAGACGGTCACACATGCTCAAAGAGTTTCTCACGATGAAAGATGCTGAGTCATCTTGGTATAGTTGGTTAAAATTCAATTCAATTCAATACATGGCCTAGGTTGTGCTGAGCCTGCTGAATGTCTAAGGATAACTCTATATTGCACAATCCTGACTCCATATGTATTTATTACAACATAGTAATGAGAAAAAAAAGGCTAAAAATGCTCTGGGTTGTAAGAGCTACGTGCTCTTAAAAACAGTGTCATCTTTGTATACAAAGGAGTGTTTAGTTGTTGTTTATTTTTTAATTCATCTTACTGTTCACATATGGGGAGAGGGTTAGTAGGTTGGATCTCTGGAATGTGAAATTAATAGAAATATCTAATTAATTAAAAAATATATTGTTAATGTTAAAGGTCATATGTATTTTTTGTTTGTTGTATGTAATAGACTACTTTTGTGCTGGCAGGTAATGCTATATTAAGAAATTTTAGAAAAAAGAGAATATGCATCTATATAAATAAGAAAAAGATAGATAAATAAATAAATAAATAAAATAATAAATGAAGAAAAAGAAAAAAGGAAAAAAGAATTTCCCAAGCAAAAGACCTTTCTTTAGTTGTATGAGCGCCATACCGTAAAAGCATCATTACCTTAGTGCTGCGAGGTGCTCACCTTAACCGATTAATCCCCACCAAAGTACACACAATCACCCCATGTACTATTATTCCCCTCTAACTCTTGCGTTGGGGCTCCCGAACTTAACATATTTGATCGCACCATATTGGAGCACCTCCTCGTAACGTTAATTACTGAAAAATCCTTATGGAGTGGCTAGCTGAATAAAAGTTTAAAAGGGCTCTTTAAGGGCTCTTTAAACAGCTGCTGTTGGTCTTTCGGCTGCTCCCATCAAGGGGTCGCCACAGCGGACCATCTGATCCAAACAACAACTTGGCACAGGTTTTACGCCAGATGACCTTCCTGACGTAACTCTCTCATTTTATCTCATATTACAGCCACTGCATCCATTGGCTTGGGTTTGGGCATTGTCTGGGAATCAAACTCGGCCTTTCGCATGGTAGGCGAGAAACCACCTACCACTGAGCAACCAATGCCCAGCTTTTTAAACAGACATTGTTCATAAAAAAATTGTCTTGTAAAAAAACTATATTAAAAAGTGTGCTTCATAAATTTGAATAAATTAATAAATGGCCTCATTTAACTTTAGCGCAATAAAGGGTTTAAAAATTTATATGGCCTATTTCAAATAGTTACTTATTTCTTTGTTTTCCTGGCACAAAAAAGGTAATAATTTACCAAAAAAAACCTAAAAAAAAATAAATAAAAATCATGATGAATAAAAATGCGAGAAAAATATATTTTAAAAAAATGTATGCATTGCCAGTAAATACTTTAAACATTTGTTGCTTTAAAACATACCTGTATCTATCCATCTATTTTTCCTGTACAAACAAAATGAACATTTTCTTGGTGGTCATTTGTTCTCCGCAATGATGAGATAGATAAATAGATCGATCATTGTCACTGCTGAATGATATTAATGTGCTTATCCCACAATGCTATTGTTTCTGTAGTAACTGCCCACTCACAGGGACCTGTAGGGCAGACCCTCCACATAATCCAAGGACAATTTTCAGGACAAAGGACTTTGTAGTTTCTGGATTTTTTTTTCTGTAGCATGATAAGCATAATTTAACATTCAATGTAACTTTGTCAATTTGTTAATAATATGTCACTTATTAATTGTAAATTTAAAGAAAAAGGGTAATTGTTAATAAATGGCAGTGATATAAAATACTTTGCCCTAGTGCTGTTATAGAATAATCCACTTTGTGGTAGAAGCAGTGCTTCACATCAAGCTGAATATTGATTATTTTCCTATAACAATACATTCTCAAGTGTATTACTTGCTCAATCACTATTACTGATAATATATCACTGATATAACTTAAATAAGCAAAGCTTAAGATTCGTATATCTTATTACCCTTTCACTCTCAGCTCCTAATTCGACTTTAAAAAATGCTTTAGATACTTGGAAAGTAAAGATGTTAAACCTATAGATCAATAATCCTATAGATTTAAAGACAGTGCTAATTACTGTCTTTAAATCTTTAGCATAAAAATAAAAACCTGAGTAATGTTTTATTATAAATAGATTTTCTATGAAGGCATTTTATTGCCCGGTTTGTTTTTGACACAAACACCAAGCTTTAATTTCTTGACATATTCCCAAATTATAATTGGAAGCAGACCATTCGACATTACAATTTGATTACGATCATGAATTAAAATTATTCTCACCTGAAAAATACCTACCCAATAGCCCAAGGTAATTGCTCTAAAGGTCCACACCAAATAGAAAGACTAAATGTCTATATGACAGGATGTTAGCAGGCACACACTCACACTTACAGTACTGGATGCTGAGGCTTAGCACAGCCAGCACCGCGCCAACTACCAGGAGCAGGATGAAGCGGTTCCGTGCCAGCATTGTGTTGTGATTGGTCCAACCACCTGTCCATCAGCCAGCCATTTATTGCCCACTTTCGGCCACCTGAACAAAAGAAAGATCAATAACATAAAAATTTTGAAAATTAGACGTACAATGAACATAATAAGCCAACTAAATGCACAAACATCAGTAGGGTAAATATCCACAGGGGAGTAAATACCCAACACGCACACTGTGTTCAGTTTGTTTGTGCAATTACAGGGAGAATTCATGGGATAATTCATGTCATAATGCTTAATCAGAGACACGATGATCCCATGACTCACAGTTTCAATCAAACTCCTTGTTCAGTCAGTCCAATGCCGGTCACTTGCCCCAGTAGTATTGCATTCCAGTCACTAAGATTATGTAGATAGCCTAAGGGGTGTTTCTATGTCAATTTAAAATTATCACTCACTCACATCAATCTATGCAATGATAGAACTCTCACTCCGTTTGTATCTGGACTGCTGTCCGCCATTTACATTTAGGCATTGTGGCATTAAGTGCGTAAGTTTCTATCTGCACCCTGATGCTTTCCTAATAAACGAGAATAATTAGTATACCTGTAAACTTGCACCTATATACAGTACATGTTACTCAACAGAGCCAATCAACGTGATAGAAAGAGTGTGCAGAAAAACAGCAACGAAAGGACAACAGAGTATGGCTTACTCCAAAAAAGGGAAAGTAGACTATGAAGACCTGCGTTGGATTAGCACCCTGTCCAGGTTGTACCCCGCCTCGTGCCCCAAGTCTCCAGGGATTGGCTTCAGGCCCCCGCGATCCTGAATGCAGGATAAAGCGCTATAGACTTTAAGTGAGTGTGTGAGTGAGTGAGACTATGAAAACTGAACCTTCAAAGATGAATGAACAGATCAATATACGTTTATTTCGAGTTTAAAACCATTTTGTTTCATATGTTCATATCTTACACTCATTTACACCCCAGCAGCGTGCAAATGAAGATTTACTAAAGACTGATTACAAATACAAGGGAATATACATGGCCATCAAAGATCAACCTGTCCACATGTGTAATGTAGTTACTGAAAATTGACAATAAATATTATTAAAATGCTATGGGAATTTTAAAACGCTCATTTTTTTTTATAAACTTACAATGACGGCATATATAGAGATCTAAATCCTTATAAAAACATGAAATTCAGACCTCAGCTTGAGAAAAATTTTGACTGGACCTTCTTGATTTTGAATTCAGTACCCCTAGCATATACTGTATAACCCCCGCTACAATATTGCACTTATCCCAGCGTTTCACTAGTGCTTAGATGCAAGAATAAAACTCGATTCTGATTCTGATACCATTAACAAGGGAGAAGGCTTTCTCCATAGACATGATTGGACTGGCTGCTTCACATCTGAAATGAAATGTGAAAGGGGCTGGCAAGCGAGAGGGCTACTACTGAGCCACCAATGCCCAAAATATTAATAATTAAGTTATAAGTGGGGCCTCCGAGTGGAGCAGTGGTAAAGTGCTCGCCCGATCGTCCGGTGATCGCTGGTTCGATTCCTGGGTGATGCCGTTACCTCTCGCAGCCGGAGGTCTAGAGAGAGCTGATTGGCCGAGCTCTCTCAGAGGGGAGGGATGAGAGGTACTTGCGCTCCCACATTAATCACGGCTCTACAGCCAATCAGGGGCGTCTGTGAGCGGATAGCGCTGTCCTCCAAGTGTGTTACTCTGCCCCCAACGGTGCGCGAGCGCGCAGTTCGAAAAGATGCGGTCGGCTGGCGTCCGCATAGTCTTCGGCCCTTTCGACTGAGTGGTACTAGTAGCCTTAATGTGGAGCCCCCTAGTGATGGGGAGGAATTGGACACGATTAAATTATGGAATCCAAAAAAGTAAAAATAATTATGAGTTTCTTCTTATAAACTGAGCTAATCTCGGAACTTTTTGGTACCACCTCGGTCGAAAGTTTTCAGGGCCATGATCAGACCGCCTTCTTCGACAGTGTCTGAAACGCTGGCCTCCCAGGAACTCCTTAAACGCTCCAAACATTAAAAGGTCAGCGAGGTCAGGTCTGTATACTCCCAACCAAGTTGAATGATTGTCTGCTCAGTTCCCACAGACAGATGCGTCTCTTCTGCAAGTTGGTTTCGAGTTGTGCGTTAATTCTCAAAGCTCATGAGGTCCTGACATAGTGAGTCGCATCACTAAAATGATTTACTGCGGCCAGGAGTCTCATCACCGCACTGTGTTTGAAGTCTTCTGTAAACGCCAATCAAATTTACACCGTCATCCGGGATCCAGTTCACCACAATCCCGGTTTGACTTGAACACCCTCGGGACTGTAACCCCGCCGTGATCAGCAAAACACACACACACACACACGTCACAGACTCAGTGTCCACGTTTACAGTCTCACTGGCACAAAATAAACATCTTTTACAAAACAGACAACGCGCAGCATCTCTCTCACACACACACACACACACACACACACACACTGATATTACGACATTACAGTGAGACACAGAGGCACGCAGTCTTACCTGTAGATAAACACACACACACACTGAGCGCTGCAGCCTGGCGACAGCGCGCGGACTTTATCGCCAAAACACCGCCAGCACCGCAGCCCGGGCTCAGGGTTGCCAGATTGACAATCAATCCCCTCTATCTCTCTTAACCAGGGTCAAACTAACAGTTCATAACTCAGAATGTACACTAAATAAGCAAGCAAACAGGTTGAGTAAGTAATAAATTAAAAATGTAGGTAAGAATTTAAATAAACAAATAAGTAGGCACATAAATAAGCATGTAAGTATGCAAATGAGTGCACAGGTAACATTGTACTGTATATACAGTAAATACAGTATAAACTCAAGCAGTCTTCAGCTCAATAATTTAACTTCAATTCGAAAAATAAATATGCATATTGAATTTTTTTTCACAAATTAAATCATCTAAAGGTGGAACAGTGGCTTAGTGGTTAGCGCCTTCTCCTCACACCTCCGGGGTCAGGGTTTGATGTGTGCATGTTCTCCCGGTGCTTGGAGGGTTTCCTCTGGATGCTCTGGTTTCCTCCAACAGTATAAACCTTTTTTTAGTTTGATGCTATTTACGTTCTAGTGTTTGAGCGGTCTGTTTTAAGGTGTGTGTGTGTGTGATCATCATACCAGGGAGCAAGTTTTTCCTCTCTAATTATTTTTCATTTAACTGGAGCTACATTGTCTAAGGTATAACAGAATGTTGCCTCTAAATATTTAGTCGCCTGACTGATTTCTGTGGGGTCAGACGGTGATCCAATCATAGTTGATAACTCTGTGAGATTACTGATAAAGCTCTGTGCAGTAGTTAATTTGAATGTTTAATGCTGTAGTACGGCAATGTACAAACATTATGACTAAGTCATCTTTAAACAAGACAAGATAGTGATCTGAGATAACTTTGGACTGTGGAAATGTCACACTTAATATTTATTCTGAACGGTAGAATTTGACCGTCTTTATGAGTGAGTCCTGTTAAGCACTGATTTTCTCCTACTAAGTCCGGAATGAACATAAATGATTAGATTATCACTATAAATAACTCCAACTTCACCAATTAGCCAAGGCTGATGTATGTTGCTGGATCCAGGATTAGCATTGCTTAATGCTACATACACATTCAGGTTAATCCCGGTTTCTGTTAAATACAGTATATCAAAGTCCTTTAGAGTCTTAAGATGTGAGAGATATAATATTTAATAATCCGAGCAGCACCTGGGTATCGTGATAATATTGTATCGAGTGGTCCCTGGTTATTCCCATCCCTACTGGATAGACACTGATTAACTAGGCCAGCTATACTACATCAAATAAGAGCAGCACCTTCCTGAGTGGGATGGACAAAGTCCCGCACTTACAGGTCAGCATTTCCCTCAATAGTACTTCACTTATTTATAAATAAGGGCCTGGGCATCCAGCAGTTCAGCGATCATAACTTTTTGTAAGCTATGTCACCTATACAGTATCATGGATTGGCACATGTGGTATTGAACATGTGTTTTCAGAACTTCACAATTTTTTTGTAATCTTAAAGCTACTCACTCTCAATACCGCTTATCATGTTTAGGGTTGCTTGGGGCCTGGAGCCTATCCCATAGGACTCTGGGCACAAGACACAGTAGTCCCTGGTCAGTGCTCCCTGGTCAGGGAATCCTACTACTATCAGACAGAGTGGGTGAGTGAGTGAGTGAGTAAGTAAGCAGCTTTAAGATTGCAAAATTTGTAAGAGTCTGAAGATTGATTCACTCTTGTAAATAATGTCATTTCGATACTTGGTGCCAGAGCTTGTGAAACATGTTCAATACCACGTGACCGGTGAAATTGAAGATTGTTTTGTATCAGGGAAGCATTATATGATATTGTAGTGACCAAATATTCAAAGCCTTCAAACCAGTGATTTGTTTTCTAAAGCACCAGAGTAATCTGAAGTTAATTCAAGGAAGCATGATAGGACTTCAATGAATAACTGCATTACCTTCTGCAGGCCACCAGATGTCGCTAGATGTCCCTCAAAGCCGCTACAAGGCTTTGATTTATTTTAGACACAAATTTGAAGAAGGCTGCAGTGCTTTATAAGACTTCTATTCTCTCTTTAGTACAAAAAAGCAACAAAGCGGTTATCTATGTGCTTTTGTTTCATTTTATTTATTTTTTTTCCTATTCTATTTTGAATCTCAGCCGTAGCTGGAAAAGTGTATTGAAGCACATTCTGGCAACCTAGCGGATTTCTGTTTCTTCTTGTGTTTCTTCTGTGCGCAAATCAAAGCTGGACGCTTCTACCGCCGTCTAGTGGATAATTAAGTTAACTGACATTAGTTTGGTTAATAAAAAAAGTACTGTACGTTTTTAGTTAAATCATTTAGTGAAGTGTTAAATGAAAATGGTGTGTTGAATGAAATAGTGCTTCAGAAGCACCATATTTGCAAAGCTGATAAAAATAAATCTGTTTTTAAGCCTTTATTTACTTGTGCAGGGTCAGATCAGGTCAAGTGAGAAGGGCTATTTTAGGTGATATGTTTAGCCAAAAATGTTAAAGAGTTATTGTGTAGTCTAAAATAAGTTTCATCACAAAAAAGGGGGGAAAAAAGGTTTTAAAGTAAATGGAGGGCTAAGTGAAAGGATTTTGATTAATGATAGATATTTTAATTAAATAATACACTTTAATTGGCTCTAAGATACAAAATATTAAAAAAAAAAACATGACCAGTGTACAAAGTTAAGGTTATTTAGTACTTATCTGTACTTATATGCCCTTCTGATTTAAAGCAGACTTGAAAAAAAACAAACTATGTCTTTAACACTTCTTGTTGTCAGTCTTTCAGCTACTTCTGTCAAAGACTCGTCACAGGAGACCTTCCGATCCACACACAACTTGGCACAGGTTTTACACTGGATGTTCTTCCTGATGCAACCTTCCTATTTTATCTGGGCTCGGGACCGGCACTGGGTCCAGTGGCTGGGGTTTGGGTGGGAATTGAACCTGAGCGTTCTGCACGGCAAATGAAAAACCTACCACTGAGCCACAATGCCCCATTGCCTTGACACGAGTGGAGACTGATGTGGTCATCCCCTGTTGTAGCTCATCCACCTTAAGATTCAGCTTGTTGTGCTTTCGAAGATGTTTTTCTGCTCAAAAGTATTGAGGCAAATGTAAAATTCAATGTTTAAATGACATTCTCAAAATTTTATAATAATGACAATAATGATTAAAAAAGAACAGTTGGTGATTTTATGCAGTGAAACATATGTACTGTATACAACAATCAAAATTTAGTACAAAGTCCTTTATTCAGCAAAATCTGGCTGTGCATAAAGTCAGAAAGACACCTGCAGTACTCTGACCTGCCCCATGCATGACCTGCCCCATGCATTGCTTCCTGAAGATCATGTACAGGAACTTCCTACAGAAGTTCATAATTCACTTGAGAATTCCCTAATTTTAGGAATCTTTGTGCAGAGGAGGAAACACAGCTTCAGAAAGTAAAAGTCGTGTCATATATTTGTTCCAAGAGAACTAAATCACCTATTAAAGCTATAAACTATAATACATGGCATATGTTGTCTTAATACTTTGGGCCACCACTGTAGTTTGGATGTTTCATGGTTAGAGTTTTATAAGTATAGGAATTGTAAAGAAAATTTATCAAATCAAATTTAAATGTAAAAAAAAAAAAAGTTAAATATAACGCCTACTGTTTATCAATTAGTGCACTCCTGAGTGTTGTGCGTTGAGATTGATGTACTACAAGAAAAACCGTTAGAATGAATAAAGATACATGAAAGATATATGGATTTGATTGCAAAACAAGATAAATACCAATTTCTGGCTTTTTTTTCACATGGGATTGTCTATAAAAAAAACTTGAACATATAAATTTTGGGCAAAATGCTATAGTAAACAAAAGCAGTAAACTTTCTGTCACATGGTCAGTTAAGTCAAACTGCTGACTAAGTAAAATTATTTCATAATTCAATCATTAAAATCCAATAGCCAATGGATTTAAAGTGAATGTTGAAGCCAATAAAAGGATGTCTAAAGTCTGTTACTTCCTCTGCAGTCTCCCAAGCGCTTAAGGACTGCTGTAATAAGCTTTTATTGTCGACTAACGGTTAAAATAATCAAATAATTTGATTAACTGATGACAGTACAAGATGGAGAAATAATTCCTACAGCCTGCACACAGTACTGATTTTTCCAGCTATTGTGGATGGTACTACATGAGCATACTCAAAAGATTTGGATTTTCTAAACACACTTCAAGTCTCACCCTTGCTTCGGTGTATAGTCTCACCTTGAGATTGTAGATTTGTCCCTAAGAGCTGCTGCTGTAACAATACAATCTGCCTTGTGCCGATCCTAGGACTTACTGTCTGATCATAAAGAACATCTTTCACTGAGTACTGTTTGTCTTCACTCATACAGTATACCTGTATACAGCACTGTACAATACTGTACAGTAAATATTTTACTGCATTCTTTATACCGTTTATCTCTACATGGTCACGGGATGCCTGGAACCTATCGCAGGGGACTCGGGACACTAGGTGGTGTGTGTGGGGGCTGTAGCAATAACATTTGCAAGTGGAGTTCATGAATAATTGTGTACTTTTCCCACAGACAGATGTGTCTCTTCCGCAAGTTGGCCCTAGATTTTTAAGGATCAGGCATTCCACTTGCTGAATGTTCATGGGTACGACGGCAGTGGGCTCTGAGCCACCTCGGCCGGGGTCGTCACTCATGGACATACGGACAATATAACAGCCTGGAACATTCTTGAATAGAACGAATCAACTGTCGAGCTCAGCAACAGTAAAAGGCCTGGAAGACAACAAAAAGTGAGTGATTGCAGAATTCTGTCTTTGGTGAAGAAGAACCCTTTCACAACATCTTGCCAAGTCAAGAACATTCTTGAGGCAAAACAGTTGTTGTACAGAAGCTGCACAACAAGGTGCAAACTACTGGTAATGCTCATAAACAGGAAGGCCAGATTAGACTTTGCCAGATTCTTTTGATTCTCTGATAAAACCAAAATTAACTTGTACCAGAATTATAGGAAGATAACTGTATTGTGAAAAAAAGGAACAGCTCATGATCCAAAGCATACCACATCATTCTGTCAAACATGATGAAGGCAGTGTTATGGCATAAGCGTGTATGGCTACCAGTGGAACTTGGTGACTGATGTTTACTGATGCCCTGAGTGCTTATTTTGCAAATGGATAATCACCCAAAACATACAGTGAAAGCTACCCAGGGCAAAGAAATGGGATGTTCTTTACTGGCCAAGTCACCTGCTTTCAGCCCAACAGAGCATGCTTTTCACCTACTCTAGACAAGACTGAAGGCAGAAAGACCCACCAACAAGCAGCAGCTGAAGGCAGCTGCAGTAAAGGCTTGGCAAAGCATCTTAAGGGAGGAAACTCAGCATTTGGTTATGTCCATAGGTTATAGACTTTAGTCCTCATTGACTGCAAAGAATTCTCATCCATGTATTAAAGGCAATGCTTACATTTGTTAGTTTGTTCTGTTATTTATGAGCCTCCAAATGTGTTTGCGTGAATTTAAATCTTTATAATGATAATGATATGATAATCTTGAATCTTGAATTACAGCTGAAAGTCATGACTTTGCTCACATTTCATTTCATATTAAACGTTGTGGTGTACAGAGGCCAAATTCCAAAAAAAACTATCATCTGCCCTGACTGTACCTTCCTGTTTTGATTTCTCTGTGTTGAAGGTCTAATTTAGCATGTAAACATCTGGCGGGGACTAGTCAATCTTGATTTTTCCAACAACCCTCAAGTTGAATTACTAGTTTAATTAGCATAGTCTAAAAAAGGAACATAGACATGTGTGTCGATTTGACTTGCCATCTCTGCTATACAATGTATAAAGATGAGCCTGAATGAGGATCACGTGTTACATCAGAAAATGGGGGAAATAGGGGGAAAAAAGCTGTAAAAAGTGATTCCGTGAGAAACTGACCTTATTAGAATATGTTGTGTGTTGGTGTTTGGTTGTATAAAAATGCACACAATATTAAATGTAGTATCAAAGGTATCATACAACAATATTAGTGAATATTATTAATCTTAGGGAAAAGGTAAATCTCAGTTTTATGTCCCTTTTTAACCTGGGAAATGGCACTCTCTCTACCCTCTAAAACTGACCGCTGGTTATCATGATATGCAAATATTGGCACAGTAGAGCATTGTGTTGTCCAGAACAGAGTTTGTTTGAGGATAGAATCTCCCCCTTAGTTTACTCATATGTCAGGTCTTAATATGAAGCAATGTTGTTGTTACCATCTCAGACCTGATTATTTTCCAGTAACACCATGTCCGAGAATGTTTCGTTCGATTTATGCCACTACAATTTTCCAGTCATTGTTTCTACTGTATGTGCTGTAATTCTATGTCATACTTTTAAACCATTTATATACATTTAATATTGTATATCTGCAAAACAAGATGTTTTTGTCTAGAGCTACACAGTACCAATGTTTTTTTCTGGCTCTTTCTTGATTAATAATGTTCAATGCAAAATAATAATAATAATGTATAGATTTTGACTCATGGAGTGTCCATCTCAGTAATCAAATAAGCATCTCACTGTGTCATGATTTTTAGTGAAACATACCACTGTCTCCTAATTTTGGACAGTTATCATCTGGTGGAATTTTGGATGGAGCATCCTGGTGTGATGTGAAATTGGACAGAACATCCTTGTTTGATTTTGGATAGGTATCATTTATTTTTAGAAGTAAATCAGTAGCAGCGAGCAGTAAAGAACAATTACTGTTACCACCCACCAGGGTTGAGGGTTGAGGGTTCAATTCCTGTCTCAGGTCTGTGTGAATGGAGTTGTGTGGTTTTACTACACTTTGTGGGGTTACCTCCAGGTACTCCTGGTTTCTTCCAGAGTACCCGGCATTTGCAAAATGTGTAAGTGTGTGTACTTGCGTTACCTATGATTAATTGGCACCCCATCCAGGGTGTACCGCCTCTATGCCCGGGGTCCCCTGGGATAGGCTCTAGGCCTTCCGTGACCCTGTAATGCCTACTGTTAAGCAGCATATAGAATGAGGGAGAGTGAGTGAGTTTATTTTTTTCCTTTTAAACAACCTCAATATTCCTATGCTTACAATATTTATTTATTTATTACATGATGATGATACATCAT
Organism: Heterobranchus longifilis; assembly: GCA_028570985.1. Classification (NCBI taxonomy): domain Eukaryota; kingdom Metazoa; phylum Chordata; class Actinopteri; order Siluriformes; family Clariidae; genus Heterobranchus; species Heterobranchus longifilis. The sequence continues at coordinate 3,131 of JAOVVB010009456.1, read as the reverse complement.
ACATTTGACTAGTTATAGTTTTATTGAAATGTCTGTACGACAAGATAATTTTATTGCTTGAAAGTAAAAAGGCAAAAAAAAAAGCCACTTTCCACAATTTTAACTAAATATACTGTACTGGTAATTTAATTAACCATAGGATGACTTAAAAGACCTACTTTTGTCATTTATACACCTGTTGTATTTATTGTATGTATATGTCTGTAGGCTCCGACGTTGTATATGTATGTTTGCTTCAAATTTTCTGAGCCACCATTTCTCCTGCAAATCACCCTTAATGAGGGAAATTTATTGTTTTTTTGTTTTTTTTTAATACTAAGTTGTCTGATTTATCTTAATATTTCTTGTTAGTTTTTCATCTAGCTTGGTCATTACAGCTCTAGCTCTGGATAAATCTGAACTCTGTGAAAATGCACATTAATTAAAGACATTGTTTAAATAAGACTATTCAGTATGGAGCTGAGCCACAAACAGAGGTTGTTAGATTTTATCCTTTGAATTCTGTTGGTTTTCGAGTACTAAATGTAAGCCTTGCTGATTAGATGTTATAACTGATGTGTGCTTCTTTTAAAATGACAAATGACCAGTGTAGGATTCTATATTGAAAGACTCCACATTAAACATCAGGAACATTATGGAAAGCACTCAGACATCTTCTGATTGGCCACTGATAGAAAACCTACATTATATAACCAAAAGTACAGTATGTGGATATCTTACCCCCACACCCATATGTGCTTTTTGAAAATTCCAGATTTTATATTTTTGTTGTTATAATAACCTTCACTCTTCTGAGAAGATTTCTCATTGAAGTCAGGTGAAAAGCCCTAGGGTGCTATCATTCCAAAGGTGCTTATTAGGGTTGAGGTCAGGGCCAGGCCACTTAAGGTATTTTAAATTCAACCTTAGAAACCCTGATTCATCAAGCTTCCTTAGTGGACATAGACATTATCATGCAGGAACAGATTTGGCATTTTTAGTTTCAGTGGAATTGTAATATTAAAGTTTATAAAGATTTTATACAACTGAGTGCTTTCAGCTTTGTGGCAGCAGGTTGGGGAAGACCTATTTATGGGTGTGATGGTCAGGTGTCCACAAACATTTGATTATACAGTGTATGTTGAATTAGGGGCACTGGTGGCTCAGGTCAGCTCGAGGCTCTGGGCTGCTGATTGGAGGGTCGTAAGTTCGAGCCCTGTTACCGCCAGGTAGCAAGCGTTAGGTCCTGGAGCAAGGCCCCAACTGTCCGAATCTATATCCAGCCAATGAGATTAAGTGCCGGCCTGTGTCTCAAGTCTGAAGAAATTTGTTGTGACAGCCAGGAAGGGCACCAGGTGTAAAACCTGTGCCTGATCTTGCAGATCAAAATATCCTGTGTATAAAAACAAGAAAAAAAAGAACTGTATGTTGATGTGAACTGATTGACTGATATTTCTTACTTGTACCATCAGTTGCCCTGTTATATCCTGTATCTATTAAAGCCACTCTATACACCTTTGGACTGTTGTGTGTATTTAGTCTGTAATGATTTTTGTCATATGCTTCATTCAAAAGAGACATTATTTATTTAGTCTAGATATCAGGAATATCAGGTTTGTTTACAACAATGGGCACGTGGGAGGTTAATTCGAGGTAAGGTTAACGATTACACGAGTTCAGGATAGTTCTGATCATCAGTGCAGTAGTCACGTTCCACGCGAACGGCACGTGAAAGGGACGTGCAAAAACACAGCAGAGCGATGGGCCAATCAAAAGCTCTGTTTTTGCCTCCCTCTGATTGGTCACAGCATGAAAGACAGCAAATGGTCGCTACAATAATGAAACGGTTTGAAAACCACCACTGCTCCACAAATGCATGTTTGTGCATTATTTACTCAATACACTAACATGTAGCGATGTATGAAATATTACTTGAAGCTACATAAAGGTCCATATAGTTCATATACGAAGTGTTTGCGCACGTAACTACGGTTGTTAAATAACTCTCTTACTTAGGGCTTTTTTTTTCCTTGCTTAGGGCTTCTACTGAAAAAAAAAAGCTGGTTACGTCACTGCCCCCTGAACACTGTCCGGGCAGCGACCCAGGCCGCGCGAGGCGTTATTATTATTAGGACCCGCCCCTTTTGCTGTATCCAGATTACGCTGCTCCGGAGTCCTGCGTAACAATACTAGTTTTGGGGGAAGAGCTTGAAACACACAGCGCGAGTATTTATTTGCCTGAACGTCTCGTTTGTGGCTAAAAACGAGACCCAGACTCAGTGTTTATGTCGGGAAGTGGGGAAAACTGTTTGTTTTTTTTGTATGAAGGCAGGTGTGTAAAGTACGTTGGGCTAGTTTAGCTAGCCGTGCTAGCCAGCGCGCATGTCGAGAGCAGCACGCGCGCTGCCGAAGTTCACTAGGAGCATCAAGGTCAGGAGATTTGATCAGCATTAATCCTGCTTTATATTGAACTGAAGAGCGGAATATGTGAGAATGAGTCGCAGAGACACACTGGTTCATCTGTTCGCCGGAGGGTGAGTGACATGACATTTATATTGTACACTTCATGCCTGTATAACTTTTAACCGTTTACAGGCCACTCAGAACTAGTACTAGTCATGTACTGTAGCTGGATAGTGTAGTCTGTAATACAAATAATAAGAGGAATTCTATCTATCTATCTATCTATCTGTCTTGTCTGTCTGTCTGTCTATCTATCTATCTATCTATCTATCTATCAATCTGTTTATCTATCTATGTGGCCTGTTCAAGTAAGACCCTGATTTGAACACAGTTATAAAAGTGTATTTTTTCCTCTATATAATTCCATATATTCTACACTAATGTACTTGTGTAATCAGTGAAGAAGGTTTTCTCAGTAAGCTGTAGCCATGATCAGACCTGCCTACTTTAAGTGTCTGAAATGATGGCCTCCCCGGAATTCCTTTAAAACTCAAACGGCACAGATCTGTCCTGGCAACACAGGATTGGTCAATGAGATATATATATATATATATATATATATATATATATATGTGTGTGTGTGTGTGTGTATATGCTTATATGGAAACCTTGTCGGTCTGTGTTAACAGTGAGGCTTCAGACATCAACAGACATCAACATAAAATTTGGGTTTTCTAATATGTCAGGTA
>JAOVVB010009447.1:11238-31997 GCA_028570985.1 Heterobranchus longifilis | reverse complement strand
AGGTTGGGGGGGGGGGGGGGGGGGCTTTATAAACTCAGGGTGCAGGAGCAATGCAGGCTCGTATTACTCTTCACAGTTGCTGCATTTATCCCCTAATTCCTGATTATTCTGCAGTGAGCTGCTAGGTGTGCTCAATTTACAACAGAATAGAAGACAGATTTCATCCCTGGGGGCGCAGCAGCTGAAAGCATTTCTTCTTCTTCTTTTCTATTTTTTAATTAGAGCTTAAAAGTTTAACGGTAACTGCTCAACCATTTGGGGCAGTGCTGGTGATTATCACGGGCAAAGTATTTTAATAATAGATCATTTAGCATTTTTAGTTGCAGGATCCCAGTAAAGGGAGTTGTTGAGCACTGAACTTGCACATTCAGAGGAATTCCCTGTTATAGAAGCAGCTACGTTAACTGTGAAACAATTATTCAGAAGCCTTGCATGTTCTCAAAAAATTAAAAAAAGAGACTGTCCTCCACTGTAAAAAAAAAATTCAATTCTCTTATTTATGTTTCTTGTTAGGCGGCGCCCTCTAGTTGCTGTAATAATTATGACGGGAGCAAAGCAGAAAGTCATGTAACGTATGTATTAAGAGCGAGATGGACTGTTTAGTGCGGGTGGGAGGGGTAGTGGATGAATTTAGGAATAGGAACTTGTGGTTAATTGGAGACAGAAAACTGGCATGTTTAGAGGAATTCCCCTTTATAGAAGCAGCTATTTAACTTTAAAAAAATAAATAATTCTGAAGCATTTCATATTCTCAAATGGCTAAACTTATATGTACTTAAAATATACATACAATTTTAATATGAATGATCTAGAATTTAGTATGCACTTTTCCAGTGATCTTTTCTAACATCAGAGGTGTTTTGATGTGCTATTTCTCTCCACTTTGTATTTTAAGTTTAGGCCTATCTTGCAATTTTTGACGACGCGCTCTACAGTTAATGTGGGCTATTTGCAAGGTTAATGTACAGTTAATGTGATGCTAGTAGGTGGTGTAATCACGCTGCATTCGTTTCTCAGCTGCTGAATGAGTCCATTATCTTCCAGGGATTTGTTATAATGAGAGTGTAAAATGACATATTGAAATTGAGGTCAGAATGTAGCAAAATGTTTCCCTCTCACTTTGAATAGCAGAAAATAAAACAGAGAAACAGATGTTTCCTTTTTAAACAGTTTTACCATCTCTGAGGACTAACAGGCTGTATAAATGTATACGTAGAACCATCCTCGATACGGATGAAACTGTCACTAAAGTTCCACATTTTACCTTCATACAGGAAGTCCTGTTTTTTTCTTCTGAGGGGTTTTATCTCCGACAGCACAAAGCAGCTTGCTCTTAAGCTCTCATTAGAACAGCGTCTGGTTTTTGGCCAGATAAACAGTGAAGAAGAGCGATGGATGGATGGAGGGATGGACAAGTGGGTTGGGCACCAGTGGTGGAGACAATGAGTTATGTTTTATTGGCAAGGACTAATTCTTCATTCCTCTAATTGAAGAAGTAAAGGTGGATCAATATGCTTCACCAGCCTGCACTGTTCTGGCATGCACTGACATTATAGCAAAAGACCAGGCGGCACAAATAGATCTTTTATCAGCGGCAGGGCTTAGTGTGTTTACAACACACCCCTTATCTTTCAAACTCCTATCTGTCCTGGTGCAGGGATCCAATTATGTTCCCAATATTAACCCCTGTAGAGAATTAACCCCACACACCACTACTCTTTGAACAAATAAAAGTGGGTGAGGAACATGCTGCCAGTGTTAAATGAGGAAATAAATAATGGATGCTGGCTTTGCCTCTCTCCCTCTGTGCGCCACTGATCCTACCCACCTGGAGGGCTTCTAAATAAGATCCTACGCTGGCTGAGCACAGCACAGCAGTTCATTGATCCCCACCCTGTGGTAAGGCCTCTTCCCTCAGGTGGGCATATGAAGGTTGAGGAGAAAGGGCATAAAAAAGTACACAGGAGCCAGACACAGAAATACACATACGTACAGACGGTGGAAGGATCACCTGTCCTCTGGGAAGCGTAGTACAGATCAAAAGAGTCAGCAGCTTGGATGTACATGCATGTGTGTGTGTAGAAAATCAAATGTGGCTTGTTCTCAAGAGCAGTTGAAATGCTGTTCAATCTATGCAGTAATATGGTCTGTTTGTTTAATGGATCTACAGCAGGCGGAGCAGCTTGTGAGTCACACTGGAAGAAAATAATGGTGGCAAAACTGGAAAAACACAGCCCACAGAACACATGCACAGGAGACCGTATGCAGGCAGTCACATGACATTGCTGACCAGTTTCAACTGAAAGTATATTTAGGGGTGGTAAATTAAGCTGAAGAAATATTTTGACATGTTTGGCTGCTCATAATGAAGCGGAAATGCAGGTTAAGACTAAATGAAGCATACCAAATCACAGGAACTTTAGAGAGCACCACATCAGTTAAATAGTACTCTGGAGAAATGAACATCAGAAATGGACAACATCAGCTGTCTGTAAACACAACAACAAAACTGGTCACAACATTGTCTGGGAAGAGGTTAAAGTCATCAGCCAGGAGTCAACAGACTGCAGAAGAAAGGTAAGAAGGCCATTCACATCTGATGCCAAAGACTGTAGAGTGCCACAGGACTGTGTTAGAATTGTTCTACTTCCAGTTTCCTCGTCTCTAACGGTGCATTCCACTAGGAAATCGACATTTCCTGAAATTTTAACTCCGACTCAGTGTGTCGGACGAACCTCACCAACCCCGACCTCACAATCCAACATGGCTGCTCCACGCTTCAACAGTTGTGAAAGCTGTAGTAATATCCTGTTTATTAGCACTTCTGTCTTATTTGTGTCTCATTAAATAAGCTGTACTACTGTCCAACTTCTGTCTGTGGACATGTATGGTGTTTGTATGCACAAAATATAAAGTGTTGTTAACTGGTGTTGCTAACCTGGCTACAGCCAGATAATGGTTAATTCGGGTGTGACATCATTCCCAGCTCTGACTTCTGAGGTAAATGGAAAACAGCAATGGATTTTTTTTGTGTTTGTTTTTGGTTAGATACCTGAAATAAGTCATGTGGTTAACACAAGCTTAACAGATTTTCCAACTTGTGAATTTTGAAGATTTAAAAAAAAAAAGAAGTTGCTAATAAGTCGCTAAATGAGACAACAGACATTAAGCATCACTGTCATCTTAGTAGTGGTGATGTTGAAGTCATGTGACTGTGGTGTAGTTTGTTTATAGCCTAACATTAGCTTTTTACTTCTGACCATTGCATTTACACTTCAAAAATCAAATGGTGTTCATTTGTGAATATTATATTGTTAGAAACAAACATGCAAGTATCAAACTGAGCTTACAGAGCTTATTTACTGCAATAATCCAAAATCCAATGGGTGATAGCTAACTTCCAGAATAGAAATATGTCATCCCTGTAACACTCTATTTGTGAACAGAGATCGGAGCACAGGAGTTACGATCCTCCCATACACGACCACCTGTTCCAGTTCCATACATAGCTCAGTTGTCATCACATGACCTATCTCCATGACAACGGAGCAAAATCCATCTACTGAGAAAGACCGTGTAGTGAGATGTGGTTGAAATCTCGAGTCAAGGTAATGAGTGGATGTGGAGTTCATATTTTTTTTAATGTTTTTCCAAGGTTGAGAATGAACTTTAACACTAACACCAAATTACATGTGCAATACTGGAAGAAATGCTGCTGACCTTCCTGTTTCTGAGAGATAATGTGTATATGTTAGTGAAAGTATGCATAACTAGTGCCACATGTCTTGGTTTCTCAACCCCATGTTCATAATATAATGAAAGAGGCTGGGAACACAAGTTTCCTGGATACATGCAAAAGTGTGAGGTCAATCATATGCAGTTTATTTCTTCTTCATGTAGCAGACCAAACCTCAAAAGTGTGTGAGCTGGAAATACATTCAAAACCTTCCAGTGAAGATTCCATTACTGTCTCCAGTGGCTTTACGGCATGAAAGATTTAATCACACTGGCCGACCACAACCAGCCCACAGATTCTGCACCGCTGCATACTTCTGAAACGGCCTGGTCTCCTAAAATTAATTTGTTGCCATACAACAAAACTGCATTCTCAATTTGTAGGAGAAACACATTTTGTCCCAGATTACGTTTGTTTTTGACGTATTTCAAAAAGGTCAGGGTGGATGGATGGCTCAGTAAAACACAGACTTTCACCCAGGAGACTGCGATTCCTGTTCAGTCAATGTTGTTATTTAATGAGTGTACTCATTATATTTTTTTTACATAACAAACATACCTATTTTAACCCAAACCATGATCTTTTTTCTAAAGTTCTGTTGCCTGGACGTAACAAAGAAACAATGCTTCCCTCAAAACGTAATTACAAATGCAGTTTAGTTGTATGGGAATGTAGGAGACAGGGTTTTCTGAAAATATGGACATAGACAGAACAAATTATTCTATATATGAGATGATACATGCACATGCATAATACTTCCACCTTGGCAATTTAGGGAGCATAGAAAATCATTTCAGAGAATCCTACTTTATTCCTTGTTGCACAGGCAGACAATTTCGACCTGACAGAAAGTCCAAAGTCTAAAAATGTTCAAATCAAAACTTTTTCTTTCATAAACATGAAGCAAAACACACACACACACACACACACACACACTGCTCATGCACAGACTTCTACAGCTCGTCAACCATCCATCTTGATAAAAGACCTAGTGAACCAACAGTAAATATTAAGACAAAAACAGATGAATGTGGTTTCAACAAGCCTTCATTAGCAAAGAGATGACAAGAAGGAAATTCACTAATGTTCTCTAAATCTTTACCAAATGGCTAAATCCACAGAAAAAAAAACAAGCTTGAGAACCTGTTTTATCTTTTTACACTTTATTTTCTGCCTGAATAACTGTCAAAAACAAAACAAAAACAGATATCTAGCTGCCAAAATGTGTTGCCATCAGCAACACAAGCCAACATAATGTGGCAAGGCACTGCACTGGCCAATTTAATATGTGCAACCACACATTCCCAGTAGATTACTTTAACGTGATAACGTGAATGGGACATTTCTGTTGTGTGCCTGCCGGTCATCCTGACAGATTAAAATGATTGCTGCCATGATGACCTTCATTTAATTTACACAAAGAAGCTCCTCTCTTCAAGCATTTATGGTAAACAACTTCCCTTCAAAAAGGTCCTGGTGGCTCACTCATCTCTGACGACACAGAGTGAGAAAAAAAAGGCCAAGAGGAGAAAAGTTTCTGAAGAGGTGGAGGTGCTAATTAACCAAGCATCTCAAAACAAAGCATTTTTGCTGGAAATTAAAAATGTGGCGAAGAATTGCAGCCCACAAAAAAAACCAAAAAAAACAAGTGGCACAGAAGAAGGGCAGTACACCTCTTCAATTTTAGTTGTTGATGAAAAAAAATTGTCGCTGTAACTGCTGAGAGTGGAACGATACCTGATGGTGGATACTGGGTGCCAGAAGGGGCTTTCATTATTGTCTGTTGCTTTTGGTAGATTATTCACAGAACTGAGAAGTTCTCCTTTCTTTTTTTTTTTTTTTTTTCTTCAGAAGATCCGTCACATTTGCCAGATCCTGCTCCGCTGGCTCAGATCTGCAGAGTGCGAGCCGAGGGTCTCTGAAGCTGAGATGGAGAACAAGTCAGAAATTATCAAGGCTATGGCTGGCATCAACCTGCTATTGTTGGCTGGTATTGCCTCTTACACACAGACACAGCCAGTGGCCCTTCAGCAATCCTATAGTGCACTCAACGATGCTTCTTGTGCACACGTGCCCTCGGTTGTCATTTCTCGATTGTCCTTTTCTACCACCAGGGTTTTCTGCATAAGCATGGGTAAGAGTGCTTATAAATTTCACAAAAGAAGAGAATTATAAATAGTGGTGTATGCAAAGTACTATTTATGTATAGGCTCTATCCTAAACCCAGAGTATGCTCATGAAAATGAAATGCACATACTGGTTTACTTTATTGTATTTTTTTGTGCGTTCAACTTGTAGCTATGTTCTTTTAAATGAGACCCTCTTATGTCGGCCTAAGCCCTGCACCAAAATGTGTTGGTTGAATGAAGTGAACACTTTTGCTAAGTAATTGCTGCCAAGATATTTTTCAAATGCAGCATACTGCTAATCTTTTCTTCAGTCACACTGTCTGCACGGCGCAGTCATTGTCAGTTCAGTGTGAGAAAGACAGGATGTACCGAGTAGAGTTGGCGGGGGCAGACAGACGGACACCTCCGACATGATGAATTTACACCTGTATGGAGGCAGCCGGTCCATCTAATGCTGAATCAGACAGTACAGGATTACAAAAAAAAAAAAAAAAAATCTCATCACTGTTGCTACAGTCTCACAGGTTGACTGTCCCACAGGGAAAACTCCCGCTTCAACAGATGGCATGTCCACCCCCCAACTGTCTCCATTTTTTTTTTTTTTTTTTAACAGGAAGAAGGTATAACAGCACATCTGAAAGGAAGAAAAAAGTAAATCAAATGTACAACTGAAATTACAGAGTTTGTGTCTCACGTGATTGATGGACCTGTTTTTGCTCAAATCCGGTGGCTAATTTAGAACTAATAGTTTCCAGATAAGAGATTTGACAGCTTTGCACAGGTTTAAACTCACAATCGCTGAAATTGTTGGAAATCGCTGACTACCCGCAAGTCCTTTTGCTCCCGTGTGAATAGAGCCTATAGAATCTTTATGTTTCCAGGGGCATGTCTTACCTTTGTGCCTGTGGTATAAAGGTCTGTCAAGAAACCTATAATTCTATCCTCCCTTAAAGGACAAACTGCTGGCCTTTGTCTTTCCTGGGGAGAGTCAATGAAGGGGGAGTTGGTGACGTTCTGGAGCACATTCAGGCCTACAGCCACAGCTGGGGAGAGGCACACATCCATCAAAACACCCCCACACACTTCCACTTACTCACACACACCATTACTTCTGTACCCTCCAAGCAACGATTGGGTTGCATAGACTCGGACTCTAATTTAATGTAATTTCATTTATCACTCTGAATTAGATTTCATGTTGCTGTTTAATAATTTAAATCCCCTGGAAAGCAATCTTGGCTTTCATCTCGGTATCAAGGAACACTGGAAGATGACCAGAGGTAATGGCCACTACAGCGTGGCACAGGCAGGATGGCACTGGTGCACCACGTACTGTAAGTGGCATAGTCCAGGATGACGGTTGAGTGTTGAGTCTCCAGTGTGTGAAACTTTAGTGCAGTCCGAGCTCATTTCTCTCTCATTGGTATGAGTACATAATCCTGTATTCTGGACACAACCCTAATCTACAAAAAGTCTCTCTCCAAAAGTTTTTTTTTTTTTTTCTCACATTTGTTTTAATTTAGCTGCTCTATATACAAAGACTTATCAGTCAAATTAAGTTATTTAGATTAAGTTGTGATTAAACTGTGATTAAGTTGTCTTAGATAATGAAGAAAAAAAATTGAGTGCTACACAAGGTCAAAAGACTTTGTGTAGGTAAAGTAAAAGTGAAAAGAAAATGTGCTCTGAAGACATGGCAAATAATTAAGTTAGAACAAAATACCCTTCAACAAAAGAGTCTTCTTTAACCCTCAGTGTGTTAGTTATTCATGTCAGGACTTTTAACTTGCTATCAGAGTGCCTTGGACATTTTTTTTGGCTGCCAACCGACAGCATGGACTTCCACTGAAAGTAAGCTGGACAGTCAGTCTTTTGTAGATGTTCTCTTAGATTTTTAATCTTTATGTATTTGGGAACATTTCGCTGAGAGCAATGCTCTCTTTTTGAGGGACACTGATCACATTCACTTACTGTAGTGTCTTGAGCAGTTGGGGGTTAAGGGCCTTGCTCAAGCCCCATTGGTGGGCAAACACCATTATTTCCCCTTTCCTGCTGGTCATATGTGATCTCATGGGAAAGCATATCTGTAAACAGCACACCGCTTTTCATTTTACGCCCCGTTCTCATTCACAACTCATTACATGCGGACGCTTTCAGGACTCCTTGACGTCACTGAAAAATTAACTAAGTTACGTAACCAACGTGCATGTAAATAACCAAACTCAGCAGTTAAGTTAACATGCTGTAACTCGTTTCACGCAGGACATGAACACTGGTCTCCTCTTTGCATTAAAATGTGCTTATTTGATTGAGGCTAAAATTATGCTAAATGTGAAATACGATGCACAACATTTTGTGTTTGTTTATTTAGTCCTCAGCTGCTCAACAGATGTATGGTTTAATTCAGGCAATGCATTCATAGATATGCCAAGAATTTGCCCATTCAAGGACAAGAGTAGATTACCAAGTAAATTACATTTAGATTCCATGTTTATTCAATGCTTTCTTTATTCGTCATATTTCTCATGATAGTGATGTTTATGAATTATGCTACTTTGGCGGACTTTGGAATACACTTCCAGTTAAAGCAAAGGACTACTAGCATGTAATTGCTAGATATAACAACATATGTGTGTTTTTTGAACACACATAGTATGACATTGCTTGCATGGTCATGCAAAATCCCTATCTGATGGATGGTGACGTAATGAGTGAGAAGGTTCGATGGATGGATGAATGTAATGCTCTTTAATATTAAGCACAGGAACCACTCAGTCATGCTAAGATGAATGCTTTGAAATAATAAATTACAAAATGCAAATAAGGAGAAGATTAGTCTGTGTTTATGGGTGGCATTTAATTTTAATTGGTTCATTATTTCCGGAAATTACATGTTTAAACTCTCCTGACTGCCACAGCTGTGCTTGGTGCTGCGTCAAGGGACTGAATGCTACAGGTCGAGAGCATTCCTCTCTGCAAAACAGATTCCTGTCTACAAAGTATCACTACTTGTGAATTTGGAAAGAAATTGAACCACTGGGGGGAAAACAAAGTCACTGGATTATATCTGCAAGTTCTGCTCAAAATAATTGACTTGAAGCTAGCGAGTGTGAGAGATTCAATTCTCCAACTTTCAGGCACTACAGTTTTTTGCTCCTGCATACCCCTTTCCATCAGCCGGTGAAGTTACTGTCTCACCACTTGTCATCTTGATGAGCCTTGAAACTGATTCACAGGTGTTGAATACAACAGACTCAATGTATGACCTGCAGCAAAGAGCAGCGGGCGTTGAACACAAGTTGAACGGCAACGACTTAGCCTTTGTATATGGGATGCACCAAAATGCCCAACTTTACAGCAGAAATAAACATGTTTGCAGCCTGGTCTCTACAGCTAATTTCCTTGTTCATGATAACGGGTGCATTTTTATAGAACTCAGCCATTTAAATGACATTAAGGCTCAAATGTATGCATAATAAAGGGAATGGCCACCAACCATGCTCCACCTCTTTGCCCATTTTTGAATGAGCCAGGAGTCAGGCGGTGTCAGGCACTGCCAAGATGGCGACGGCTGGAGCCAGCCACATTGAGTTTAATTTTGGCTCGTGATGTTACGCAGATTATGTCGATATTTTACACAGTCTATGCCGTTCCCTCTGTTGTTGTTATTGGTGTGACTTCTCTTATGTTGAGTTGTCCTTCCAGTGTCCATCTGACATCCCTGATATACTTCCAGTATTTCAACAAAATAATAAACCACCACCCCATATTGTATAGTTCCAACACAAGGTACTGAGCAAGAGTACACATGAGGGGAAGTGTTTTTGTAATGGGTTATGGCAACTTTTATCATTCAAACCATTTCACACACCATCACTATTGACACTTTATGAGTGGCTGAAGCCAAGGTGCCATAGAGTCACCATTTGTCCGGACAGGACATTCTTTCATTCTTTAAGTTTAAGTCTTAGAGTTGGATTGAAGTACAAAACTCATACACACAAATAGTATCAGGATTCTTACATGCTGCTTGCATGATATATGATATATGATATATGACCTTCACAACTGGCCATGCCCACAGAAAGTGTTGATTGCCAACGTACTGTGGAAATTGCAGCATTGGCAATTCAAGCCTAGTTGTTGACCTTTGTTCTAACCCCCCCGTATTTCTTTGACATCTTTATCTTCAGTCAGTCTATGATAAAGAAATGCCACAGAATATATATTAAAATATATGCGGAGAGGTTGTCTTATGAAATGAACCTAAAGCTGAGTAACCTTTGTTTTATTTCTTTGACATTTCTGCCTTATTAGGGGGCATGACATGTAGAGTCCAGAACAACAGGGGTCAGAAGAAGAAGTTAGTGTCACAGTGCAAAGGTTGTGACTTGGATTCAAACACAAGTGCATTTCCTTGAGGTGAATAACCTCAAGTACACAATACAAGCTTGGTGGTCTTCAGGAGATAAAAAAAAAAAAAACATGTTTGAAATGTGCATATCAAACAGCCCTCCTGGGATCATTTGCTGTCATCAGCAACAAGGGCAAAATTAACTCTGGAATGCTGCTGCGAAACAGCATCTGTCCCACGGTGTGCAGTACAGAGCCACTGCTGCCTGTAAAATGTCAGTGTGCCCTCATAGATGACTGGTTTTAATCAGGATGAGGCTTGATCCAGAGATAAAGTGCCCCTCCTTATCGGCCATGACAGTTCTCGCTTGTTCTATCACGCACAAACGCTGCGCCGTTCACAAGGCTCCCTGCTGGCATCAATAGCAGCAGGATTTTCGAACGGGATTTCACTGGTCTCAGGCTTGTGAGCAGTGATCCCTGATGCAAAGCTGTCTTATCTGACAAGTGTGTGAGAGTGCGTATTTTTTTTACTGAATGTGTGTGTGATTCTGCGCATGTATTTGTGTGAATATGGGGCGCCTGTTCATCACTGTGGATAACTACACAGGCACTAGTTATCTCAAATCAAAAGCATGAGGGCATTAGAGTTCCCTCCACTACTCTACCCCTCCCTCTGTCACCCCTCCCCTCTATCCATCCATCCTTCCAGCCATCATCTATCCACCACTAGCACTCCATCACCCCCCTCCATTTCCCCTTATCCTTCATCCACAGCACAGAGCTCAGACTCCTGGGGAGATTATGTCTGCCTGTCAGCCTTTCTGTTCTGATAGGTTGGAGCAGAGTTTTTATTTTTTTTTTATCCCCCTTGCACATGTGAAAGCTGACATGATTGGCACTCATCTCAAGTTGTGATTGTTGCTGCTGTGTGCAGATTTTGTGGGGGAGTCACTTCTTAGGTTTTGATACAGAGGCAAAGCTCTGCTGACGGCCAAAATGACGAACGTACGGCAAGCAGTCAGTGCGACTTTATCGGTAAACGCAGGTACTCTCTTGTCTCCAAAACGTCTCCTCCTGGGAGATGTCTTGTATTGCTGAGTCACAATGGAAAAAAAAAGGTTCAGTGCTGCCACATCTGAACTCAAAGGAAATTTCACTAAAGGACTCTGTTCCTCTAGGAATGCAAAGAAAACAGAACATCCATTTTAATTTAATTGATTTGGTTCTTACTGACTTAATTTGCGCAGGAAGATTCATGTAATGAGTGGCCAAGGCAAGATTTGAACCCAGGCCAAAGGTGGGCATGAGTAATTGCACAAGTTATATTTTCAACCATTACTGCATACACTTTACAACCAAGGGACATCTCTTTCTTCATTACTGCGGAGACTTCAGAGCTATCCCATTACTTGTTCCTGATGGCCAACTTCCATTTTAATTTTTACTCAAACAGAATGGCTTCATTATTGCTGTCTAATGTACAATGTAATTCCATAAACTCCCTGCAAAGTTCACTTCAAAGAACATTTCCAAGTTGTGCTGTTTACTACTTATTTCTGATAAACATTACACTCTTGAAACTTTAAATGTTAGGTGGCTAGTTTTCAGGAAATGTCCGATTAATGAACCATCACAATAAACGTATCGTACAATAAACCTCTGCTACCATGCTATACATTTTTCTCCGGTACAGTCTGAATGATGAATTAAATCATCCAAATATATTATTAAATAAAACCCAAGCGGCAACCTTCAGGGCTGAAAAATGAGCCAAAAATTGCATTTCCTGGAATTACCATTTGAGGCCGACTCCAAAAGCGAGTCAATCCCCATAGAAGCCCATGTTAAAATATCCAATTTTACAGCAGAAATAAAGTTGTTTACAGCCTGGTACATAATTTGGTCTATAACTAATTTCCCTGTTCATGACACTATGGAGCTGAATTTTTATATAATTCATTATATTAAGGCTTAAAGTTATTTTCAACCTTTATTTATATCTTGAAAAAGTTCACTGAGGGCAGATCCTCATTTACAATGATGCTGAGTGACAGGTGGCTAACATAGACTGTAGGCTTTATTCGGCCCACCTCTGCTCCATCTACGCTCCACCTCTCCTATTTTTGGATTAGCCGGGACTCTCAGATTCAGGCATTGCCGAGATGGCGACGGCCGGAGCCACCCACTTTGAGCTTCACAATGAGAAACCAATGGAGACTACGCCCAGATTTTATACGGTCTACGATAAAAACCACACTGCAGTTTTTTTGCAACCATGCACCATGACTTATATTCTTAAACCTCTCAAAACCTTCTTGAAACCTACCTGTTAAAGTTTTGTCTTTCTTTGTCGCACCCACTGTTCTGACATCTGTCTCTTCTGACTGACTACGTCGCTTCTGAGTTCTGTAGCAAGCAATCAAGGAGGTGACATTGTTCCAAAAGGGTGCCACTCACTTTGTAGTCATTGTCTGCAGCTAAAGCTAGGCATATACACACACACACACATGTCACAACTGTCATTTTTCTGTCACTTTCACATTAAACAACCATCTCTCCTGTGGGTTCTTGTTCAGCCAACCTAATGGTGGGCACACTAAATGCTGTGGCACAGACGAGGAGTCACCGCACATTAAAAGATTTTCTGTTTGGATTCAGTCATGAGGGATCTTGCAGCACAAATGTGAAACATACTTTGTTTTTCACCCTTATTGTGCCAAAGAAGAACTTGAGAGGGAAGAGCAGCTTGCAGCACTTATTGTGTGTGCAGCAAGCAGCAACACTGATGTAGGAGGAGAGAGCGTTTCAGGAGAAGAGATGCACAACAGTAATGATTGCAATGAATTGATGCTGATTGGAACTGATTGGGCTCTCATTGACTATTGTTCATCGTTCTAAAAACATATCTTTAGTGTATATGTTTACACGGCAAGGTTAGAACACATTTGACCTCTTAACATCAGTCCAGGGAGAGCGGATGTAAAATAGCCTCCTGGCTAACTCTGGCACGTTTACATTTTATGTTTTATTAATGTGCATTGTCTCTGTTAAATAAACCTGAAATAAATAAATGTGTACTGACAAAATTAGCCATGTCCATGCACCTGCAGATGTCTGGTCAGACTGCCTCTCTGACCCTCTCTGAATTGATGACAGATAGGCTATGAATCCATTGGCAGACTAATTCACAAATTAGTCTGGAACCTCTCTGTTAATTTTCGATTTCCAAAGTTTGACAGTCTATTCTAGTCTTTGACATTCTAGCATAATGCTCCTCTGTCAGTCATTGTATCAAACCCGCCCCATATGAGATAAACGGTTGTGTTTGGTCCGCCCAGAGGGGGGGGGGGGCAGAGCAAATGATACATGAGACATTTGTCTGGTTTCCAGGCTACAAGATATGTGCAATTATAGGGAAACCATGGTTATAAAATGTAATTTCCGAAGCAATTTCTCTCAACAATGCTCTTAAAGGGTCAGTTCACCCAAATGACAAGAAAAATATGTTATCACTCAATCTTAGTGGTGTCTTGCCAGGCAGATAGTTTCCATGTTATATGCTTAGGTTTTAGAATATCTGCCTCTTTAACTGCTGCTGCCAGCCCATGCAATTAGAGTGAATGGAATTGTGTTTGTGCTTCTCAAAACACTATAAAAGTACATTTGAAAACAGCAAGGTGTTTTTCCAGTAACAATGACTGGTTAAGCTGTGAATCCACAGACCACACTTTCAAGGCATTTTCACAGGGACCATTTCTTTGGGAGAAAGTAGAAAGTTTCAATCAAAACTTTCTGCATGCCTAGCTACAACTAGGACAAAGGCGGGGGAAAAAAAAAAAAAAGACCGAACTGACCCTTTAAGTCAGCCCCGATAATTGCACAGTATCAGTAATGAAGAAAGACCAGGAAAGTGTTTGTTAAATCATATCCAGCAGCAAAATGTCTACTTCCAAGACCCTTAATGGGCCATGCCTCTGATCCACATCTGCTAATTGGTGCTTATGTGCTATTGGGCAATACTTCCTCATTGATCATCATCAGATTTCTTTTTTTAATAACAGATGACATTATTCAAAACATGGCAGAAGTGTGCTGAGTTCACTGGCTCATTATATTATAGTGCTGGTGTTGAAAGCAGCTCCATTTATCCAGTCTGAATAAAACCATTTAGGTTTAGAGAACATGAAATAATAATATAGCTGCCAACAGTACTGCTAGAGGACCATGAAGAACTCCATGAGCTATACATCTCGCTTCATTTACAAGTGGAACAAATGAGATACACAGCTGGGCCGCTGCTCCTTTTATTTATGTCCTTAGATTATGTTCTTTTTGTGCATGCAGTCCTTTGTGTCTGATTGTAATATTATTTTGTTTTTTACAACATATCTTTCTGCTTGTACCATCTCACCTCTGTACATCCACTCTTACCGGTGAAAATCACTGTAATTTGTGCCATTAGGTGTCCTTTCCCACAAGCTTCCTGGCGTGTTTCTGAATTCCTGACTGTCGGAAATACCTGCAGTCTCAGCATGACTCTATGAGTCACCCTCATTTTCACAGAGAACAGACTACGGAAAAGAACACGTCCAGCTCTGCAGGAGGATCGGAAACTGCCCGAACATAAGAAATTGTGGTCAAACATAGAATGTAGGATTCAAAACAACAAGTCCTCCAAACCACACAACCACATCAATTGTTTGTTCTTACCCTCAAATACGAACCATACGAGCATTTCCTGAATTAACGCCCCCTACGACGCATAGAAGCGTTTTCTATCCTCATACTTTAACACGTCATTAACGTTGTGAAACTGATGCAGTTTGGGTATGTTTAGGCAACAAAACTACCTGGTTAGGGTTACAAAAATATCACGGTTTGGGTTAAAAACAGTTCATTTGTTACATTACTTCGGTGCGTACGTACATGACGTAGAACATGACATTGTTTTGTTTGTTACATAAAGTTAAAATAACTTGCAGTTTACTTTACTTCTTTTCAAACGGGACCAGAAAACTGACTCCTGGGTCAAAGTCCTGTGTTTGTATGACACATCCACCACCCCTCCCGTCTGCCCTAAACAGTCTGTCACGCTCTTAATACTATGACTTCCTGCTTTGCTCCCGTCATCACTACTACAGCCACTAGAGGGCACCACCTAACAAGAAATGTAAACATGGGTCATAATTGCTGCTTGCACAAATGACCTTTGGTGTCGTTTTCTGCTGGAGGACAGTCTCCTTTAAAAATACAGTATATGGCAGCGACTCCGTGTGCTGCCATGCGTCAGACTGTGCACACTCTGTGTCAGCGTGAAACAATGAATCAAGGCAGTCCTTAGTAGGAAAGTTCATAGTAGGGGATAGACAGACAGAGGAACAGAGCGAAACGGTGCGAGAAGCTTACTGGCAGTGATGGTGGTGCCAGATGGGAGAGGGAAGAGCTGCCCAGGAGAGGCGCCAGTAAGCAGAGACAAGTGGTGCCAGCCCAACTGTGTCTAACAGGAGGTCCAGCTATTTAATCAAACCCAACACTGAAACCACACCAGTGCCAGATGCAATTCAAATCCTTATATAACGCAAACTCCAATTAGTTTTATATAGATTTCCCACCACACGCTCTGTAAAAGATGTTAGAATGGCTGATCCTTATTATCATTTGTAAAAAAACGGAATCTTCGGGACAGGAGACACAGGCGATGTGACGGATTTCAGAATTATAAGATACTGGGTGATGGGATCTAGAAAGAAAGCTGAGTTGAAGATGCACACAAAGAAATGTAAATTCCCTCTTTCAACAGTGCTATATTTACACATCAGTCACTCGTTACATTATGTTGGAAATGTCAACATTTGTCCTTCACTTTATCCAAAACTGGCTTGCAGTTGGCCGTGCCTACACTGCCCAGATTTAAACATGCTGTCATTTGGGTGATTGAGTTGCCAATACTCTTACACACACCTACACACACCTAGTGATGAGAACTACTGCTAACTAATAACAAGACTATCGCTCAAAATGTCAAGGTATCCCTCTGAGATGGCTGATGAAATTATCTCGTGCAGCTCTGTGGGGGTTGAAGGGACAATCCGACAGAGCAGAGGACAGCTAGTTTGAGCGAGAAATAACTGGAAATACCTTGATTAAATGCAGAGGTGTGAGATTTTCATCAGCGTGATATGGCTCAGTGGGGGTGTCGGGGTAATAGTAGGGGCTGGGAGTCTCTTCTGTTGACAGAAAGGACACACTGCTTGTCAGCAAAGTCATCTTTTCCCGTGCCCAACATCTGCGCTGATTTCGTGCAGCACTGTAAGCAGGCCATTAATCTAAACCGAGACCACTCCTTATCGCGCAGAGTGACAGGCACCCTCACACTGTGTACAGAGAATGAAAAATAGATATCCAATGTTTCCCCCCCTTCACTGCATTTGTCTCTGTGTCTGTCTCTTTGTGGACCTTATTCCTATCAACCACCTCCGCTTTCTGCTCCTATGAGGTCATTTGAATTTGACATGGTTTTGTGTCCAGCTCTCTTAAGCAACACAGAAATACCTCTTCCCGAAATAGCACCATGCCTCTTGACCCCTTTTTTTGGAGTGCTGCCGCAGCCTTGGTGCCGGATCGATGCACAGTGGTGCTGATGCTGTGGCATTTCCACAAGGAGATGGATGTTGTGGGGTCTATAAGGCAACATAGTGACATTTACATAAGGAAGAATGGATGCTGTTGGGCCAGGGAGGACAAGAAAAGAGGCGGGAGAGGAGCAGCGGCACAGCGGTTATCACCCTGTCCTCACTGATGCTCCTCGACAGTCATTTTGCCCCTCCTGCTGTGGTACAGAGATGGTACATGAAATATTTTCTTTACACCATCTGCAATTCCTGCCAGCAAAAGGAACCAAGGTGATGACATTTGTCAGCACAGTGCAACCAGCATTGCAGGGAGGTTAATGAATAGATTTAAATAAAGATTTAAAAAAAATTCAGTCAATCAGAGCGGCAAGATGATTCAGTCCTAAGCCTGCCTGCCGTCTTGTGCACAGTGGGTATTTATAAAAGAGGACAGGATGTGCAGCGGGACTCTGTGCGCAGCAGAACTCAAAGCTGAGCCAGCCCATCTTGAAGTTATTCAATCAAATATGAGTACATTTCATATTATGAGTACCATATTGAATGTGGGCCAAGGTGTGCTGCCCACAGAAAATGTTTCAAAGCTCAGGAAATGATTACTAAAATGTACTGTTATATGTCAGAGCGACCTGCTGCAAACTGCTCCAGATAGTGTTTTTTTTTTTTTTTTTTCCTGTCGAGGGAAAAGTTTTGCTTTAAGGAAAGAAGAAAAAAAAAAAAAGGTACAAGCTTGCAATTTGTCTTCGCAACTATTAGGAGTCATCATTATCCACATCTCAATGGTTAAAATTCCCCTAAATTAAATGCATCAATTACATAGTCACATTTTGATTGCGCAGCTAAGTGTTTCATGGTTAATTAGAATTTCCAAATAGATGTACTCAGTCAAACTTTTCTCTTAAAAAACTACTGAGATGTAATAGCAATGCGACTTTATAGGATTAGAATGGATTTGGTGCATTCCAAGCCCAAGGATTTTCCAAATTGCACCATGGAAACCGTTGGCTTAGTTTTGTGCGGCGGAATCATTAGTCCAATATATTGGAGCATCTGTCTTATTTACTGATCTCAGATATCCTATTCTGTCATATGTGGGAGTTTATTGGAAGGAGTGACTGCCGTGAAATCACCCGCGCTGCTTTTCATTGAAGATTATATTGGATATAAAATGGATTGAAATGGAGCTTCAGCTGAGTTATTGACTGCTGCTGTTATTATCTAATATTGTTATTGAACTAATCTGTGTTTTGATGCTCATAGTGGAATCAAAGCCAACTTTAAGGAGTTCAGACCGGTGAGATATAGAAGATCGAGCACGTCTTATTACATCAACAGAAAATTGAATTGTACTGTGTAAGATATGCAGTTTAAAGTTGATCCATTAGCTTAAAAGTGGACATGAGTCGACTCAGGACACATGACTTTACTGCATTTTACGCTTTAAAGTCCCTGTTTAAAGTGTGCAAAAATACTCTGCTATGGTTAATATTTTGTTTAACTTGGTTTTCTCACATAAAAAGTAAGAAATCCTGGATCGGTCGTTTGGTGACTACATTCTAACTCTATGTTGAAAAAAAAGTGCACATCAAGATGGCTAGAAACATCAGAGAGATTCAGCCATAGGCCTACACATTTGAGCCTCATGGTTCAGACAGGAACTCTGCAGACGGGCAGCTGGCTCGTGATCTGCAGCGATAGTTCGGCGGCGTCAGTCACGCCCAGACTCTGATGAGGAGTCTGTTGTGCACCAAAATCGGCGACTAGCTGACATATCAGAATGGTAAGTGTAGGCAGCATCTTTTATTTGTTTTCATGTTGTTTGATTTCTTTAGCAGCACAGCCGATGTCTACTTTAGTCTAGTGACCAACTTTGCACAGATACAAGTCATTAGTAAAGTCAGATATTTTAAGGGATATAAACATAAGAAAAACACATTTTTAAGTGGAGGGGATCTTTAACCAAGATCAGGATCTTGCACACATATGCCAGTATTAAATTAATGTTGTCAAACATAATCTGACTCTGTTGTACCTGTTCATACAAATGCAGAAAAAAAGATAAACGCTCAGAGGTTTAGCAGATTGCAAATGCAATAGCACACTACATCATTATGATGTTCTGATTGTAATATGCTCATAATGTGTTAATAATTCCTTATGTGCAGTGCGTCCATAAGAGAAGCTGCAACCCAACAATAGAGCCGCCTGTGCAATCTACCATTCAATTCTAATTAGTTCACAGGCTTATAATGTACTTGTCTTTCTGGCTGAGGTTTTAACACATCACTGAGTCCAGTTGGTTGTCTTTTATCATTGGATGGTCTCATCAGCTCAATATTCCACTAAGCTTCTAAAGCAGCACAGCAGGGAGTTTTTTGCTTCTTTTTTTTTCAAATTGAAAAACCCTAATCTGTGCCAGAGAGAATTTCCATATCTGCTGCTCTGTTGATTCAGAAAGTGCTTGCCCTGTCTCTGAACTGGCCAGTGAGCGTAGGATTGTAACAGAGTGCTTCAGTTCAGGCAGGCGCCTGGCTATGACGCCGCACTTCTGTCTGGCTAAGTTCTGCAGCGTCCGTGCATTAGCAGTGCCCGTGCTCGCTGCCTCCGTCTGTTTGAGGCCCATCTGGACTCTGCTTTAAGAAATCTAAATAATTTGTTGTCTTGCTCACTTAAAATTTGGGTCTGTCACTGCAAATTTTTTTGCTTGGTTAAACATGAGCACACTGACAACAACACGTTCTGTAAATGATTGCATATATTGTGTTTCAGGTTTGGGATTTTTCTCTGCACAAATGTCCACAAAACCATTTGAAAACAGCCTTCTCTACAGGGGTGGAGTCAGATGTAGACTTCCAGGGCTTAGCCAAAACCTAGGGGGGTCCAGGGACCTGCTTTTTCTCGGCCCATTTATGGCAGCTATTTGCACTATTTTTCAAGCCATTTGAGATAATAAAAAACTATTTTTGTTATAAGCCTACTAGAGTTGCTGGAGTAGAGTTCAACGAATGAATGTTTAGCTGATACATCTGCTACATCTGAATCTGTGCCATAATCTGGGCTGCAAATCAAAGATCCCCAACAACGCCAAGTAAATGTGATCTTCAATACTTTAAATTGAATATTAGGCCAACAGAAGAACATTTACTCAATTATATTAGATTTATTTAGTGTAGTAATACTAGTAGTAGTAATAGTAGCAACAAGTCCTCCAAACCCTACAACCACATAAGTGATTTATTCCTACCCTCAAATACGACCCTTGCGAGCGTTTACTAAATTATCGCTCCGAGCAGTGGCAGGAAATACGACCCTCAGGAGCGTTTTCCGTCCTCATACCTAAACGTAACGGTTGCAGTTTTAAACACGTTGTTAATGTTGTGAAATGGTAGCAGTTTGGTTAGGTTTAGGCACCAAAACTACTTGGTCAGAGTTAGAAAAAGATTATGGTTTGGGTTACACACAGTGCATTTATTACTTCACTTCCGTGCCTACGTACATGATTTAATAAGAACAGAATGTGATGTATTTCCAGTTGTTAAAAGTCCCATCTTTGTATGACCCATCAACCACCCCTCCCGCCCGCCCTAAACGGGCTTTCACGCTCTTAATACTACATTACATCACTTCCTGCTTTGCTCCTGCCATAATTACAATGGCTACTAGAGGGCGCCATCTAACAATGAAACCTAAATATGGGTCGTAATTGCTGCTTGTACAAATCACAATTGGTGTCGTTTTTCGGTGGCAAAAGTAGTAGAAGTAGTAGCAGTATAGAAAGAAAAAAAATGTTAGGGCGGACCTATACATTGCAATATTTCCACAGCAATATAACTTGAAGTTGAAGGTATTTTAAAAACCTAAAAGATTCAGGGCTTCTGAAGCCTCAGAAGCCACCCCCCCCCCCCCCCC